>BDIU01000527.1:0-105707 GCA_002118135.1 Trebouxia sp. TZW2008
TCCGCACTACCCAAAAGGAATCGGCTTGGTTCGTCGCTCGAGCTTTGTGCGTGTGTGGCGTATCGCGTCTCATGGCAGCCATGTCTTCTGCACCGTAGAAGGCGCCACGCTCGGGTCCAGAAAGTGCTCTGACTGTTTCGCCATCATCTAGGCATGTCTGTGCTGGGTTTTTTTAACTTGAGCTTGTACTCGTGGTTTTCTTGAAGTCGACACTCAGTGCCTGCGCATCTTTGGCTGAGAACACCTGAGCTTGCACCTGCAAATCTTTTGAAGCTGACATTCAGTGCCTGGGCCTCCTTCCCTGTGACACCTGTTGTTGATGCAGCCTCGTCACCTCTCAGTCAGCCCGTTTTTGTTCACGTACCCTGAGACTGAGCATGTGGTATGCACCTCACTGTGTCTCACTTTGAAGCTGATTGGACTTGCGTATATAGAAGTGTGGTAGATGTTGCTTCAGCCCGAAGTTATTTGTGTGTGCTCGCAGCTTCTGCCAAGCTGGAGGGCACTTGTGCAGTTGCCTAAGGCACAACAGCCTCAGTTCTGCAGGATACACACTGAGTGCTACACGAGGCTTGTGTATGGCAATGCATGCGCAAACAACAGACGGCTACTCAAAAGTGCGCATGCATCAAAGTTTTTCATATCGTTTGCTTGTGACAGACATCAGAGACATCTAGACCTCATGTAAGTGTGTCAGTCAAGGCTGGCAGCTGTGAATGTTGGTGCAGTCTGCAGGCGATAACAGGATGCGTCCACAGCCTGACATAAAGCGACGTCTTGCATACTATAGCATCACAGCACTATATGGAACACTGTGAAGTGTCCTGGTGAAATCACCAGGACAACCTGTGAAAACGAATTTCGTATAACAAATCAGCAGACCGCAGAAACACATCCTTATAAACTTGATTGAGTTGCAAAATCGAGACCTGTATAGTACAAATAGCCTGCATGTCTTTTTGGAGTATTGCTGCACACATCAGGACATTACACAATAGCCAAGCAAGCAAACAAAAGTTACTAAAGTGATTCTATGTTGCTGCAAACTGTGCCTTCAGATCACATCAGCTGCAGTCACTCTTTCAGCAATGGGGTGAGCCAGCATTTGAGTACCCAAAAGCTTTCTGCCCGACACAATTTCTGGCCCAGCTTTTGAGCACACCAAGTTCAAAAGAGTTCAAGCTGCACCAGCTCTTATGGTCATACCAGCAACCTTTCTTGGTACACTTCTTGATGAGTGCATGATGGCAGGGCTCATCATATCGCAATAATCCCCTCTTGTGACTATACATACATTCATCCCCACTGATGTCTCTCTGCACAAACAAGACAGTCATCAGCTTAGTCATATTAATGCATCGAACAGCTGAATTTAGTTGCATTGCACACACAGCACGCCGCAATGATACATGCCTGCTGAAATCTATCTATAGCGCTCTTGGAAGCAGAAATCAGGATGCACAGCATTTGTGAATGCAAATTCCTTGGTCTGAGACATAGTTTACCTGGCGGCAGTCAAAGTCTTTGCAAGGGATGTACTGTTTTGCCATCTCCTGCTCCAGTGCTGATCCAGGCATCCACGGGACACTGTAATCCCTGAAGACATGTGCACTGCGCCTTGGTGGCAGCAAGGTGTCATCAGGTTTGCACAAGCATATTCTTTCACAGCCTCTGCTGCACGCCATACTGGACAGGGGCTGCAATACACTGTTGTACTGTACACCAATTACACGCCCTCGCAGCACAAATAGCAGGCAGACAGCAGGCCAGGTACACCAGACTGTCAAGACACCATTCAAACGTCAATGCAGAGTGCTTACGGGCCATGAGAAGTTGCTTCCTGTTCTGTCTTCTTTCTCTTTGCCATGCTTGCAGGATGTGACAGTGAGTGATTTCTAAAAAAGGTCTGGCTGTCAGGAGGCACTGCAATCTGACCCTGCAATGCATCCAGCAGGCATCAGAGTTGTATTGATGGAAATGCTGTGGTACAGATGATCTCCTGGCTAACACAGTACGCTAGAAAGACCAGTACTGGTTGCCCATGACTGCACAAAGCTGCAATCAGTGCATGACTGTGTTGTGCTTTGTGCTTCTTATCTGACAGAACAATGAACAGATAAGGGCAGGCTCGTCAATTGCAAATTAGGTGATTAATTTGCTTATAAATACAGAATCTTCAAAACACACGATGAAAATGACAAACACATTCACAATGAGTAACCTTGGTAACAGTTGCTGACAACAATAAAAGTGTCAGCAACAGCAGTCATAGCAATGACTGAAACAATCAACTGACCACTTGACGAACAACAAAACAGTGAAGACAATGCCAGCAGTGACAGCCTTGTCAGAATGACAACAATGCACATTAGGGTTTTGATGATGTACAACAAAATTGAGCTGAACACGTGCAGTCCAGTGACTCAGCAATGTGTCTGCAAATCAGACGCCGTGAAGCCACAGCTACGGCTACAGTTTGTCTCTTGAGTCAAGACGCATGTGGTGGCTCCTCACCTGTACCGATAAGTCGTGTGCAGCAAAGTTGTCCTGTACGTTGCTGTCAGGCTTGCCTTTCTCACCACCACGCGCATGGTCCATCCCATCAGCACCATCAGTCTTGCTGTCCTGACCTTGACCAGCTGCAGCGCTGCAGGCAGCACAACAAACCTAAGCACACAGCCTGTCGAGAGCAAGCAGCCTGACATGCTTTCCATCTGGCCGTCTCACTCATTGCATGCGAACTTTGCCTAGAAGCGCTTTGCGCCGGTAGCTGAGAAATGTCTGCGCTCAGGAGATGACTTTGGCACTTGGCGTATTATCAAAGATACAGCAAAACAAAAACCCATAACACAAATCAAACAAGGAAATGCCTGCCAACAGGGGTTTGCATTGAGGCCAACAGCGGGTTGCACTGAGGCATAACAGGAGCACATATTGCGTTCGTGCTGAGAGTCCTGCAAGAAAAGTGCGTAAAGGCTTATGTAAAACCACGCAAGAAAGTGTGTACTGTATGGCACTCAAACAAGAACATCGTTCAGCTCATCTGCGCATCACCAAGTCATGCATCAGACCACGCTCTGCCCTGGTGAGTGTGAGCCTCAACTCAGGGCACAGGCTTGGTTGAGATCATGCATAGCCGCAAAGCAGTTTGATTACTTCCAATTTGTACCTCAAGAGTGCCAATGCTTGCTGCAAACTAGTATCTTGCTCTGGAGCCATACTGGAAACACGATTCTTCACAAAAGCCTGAAGAGCCTGAAGTGCCTTCAGCGCTTTTTCTGCCACATCTGCGTCTTTTTGCTGACGCACAGCGTCTGGGGTCTCAAGGAACTGGGACTTGAAGGCCTGCAGCTGAAAGGAGCGTGAGCATTGCCGTCAGACAAAATATGCACACAAGCTCCTCCCTTACCTGCCAACGAACTAACTCGATAGTGCATATGACATCTAATGTAGAAGATTTAGGAGTAGCTGAAGCAGCGTTGAGCAGATACAAGTTGTAGGTGTTTGGCATTGCATGTGGTGCTTGATGATGGAAATCTGCAGCTGAAGCAAACGTGAGCAACGCCACTAGATGCAAGGTCCACACATGCTCTGCCTGCTGATGAACAGCTTGTGGCATTGTATGCTGCGCCCTGCGCAAAGGCGCTTGTGAGACCTGCAGATAAGGTCAGCAAGGCCAGCAGGCGTCAGTTCCACACAAGCTCTGCCTTTCTATGCTGTTGCATGCTACGTTATACGCGTGTATCAGCAAACAGAGGCATAGCCTGTGAGGAGCTGATGCGCATGTGGTGCCTGCTGCAGATGAGACTTGAACACCTTGCGGCTGAAGGGAATGTGAGCAATGTCAGCAGACAAAAGCTCCAGATTACGCTCTGCCTTTGCTGGCTGATGAACAAGCTTGCGCGTCTCATGCAGCGTCCCAAGTGGTTGGACTGGAGAAGCTGCATTTGAATACAGGAGAGCAATGTCAGTAGAGAGAAGTTCTGCATAGGCTCTGTGCTTGCCTGCTGATATTTGACTTGTGGCGACGCATGTGGCGTTTTACATAGGTGGGACCTGAAGACCTGCAGCTCATGCAAAGGTGAGCAATGCCAGCACACATGAGTTGCACATAAGCTCTGCTTCGGCCTGCTGATGAAGGTATTCTGTTAACACATGTGGCGCATGCTGTTGACAGCGCCCAGAAAGCCTGCAGGTGAAGCAAAGGTGAGCAATGACACTAGGCACAGAATCCACAGCCCTGCCTTTGCTTGGTAATGCACAGCTTCTGTTGTTGCATGCGCTGCCTAACGTGGACAAGAGTCAGAGACCTATAGCTCAAGCAGGGCTGAAAGTAGAGTCCGGTCCACATCAGGCATCATAATGTTTGTCAACAAGTGCATGCTTGACACAAGCCCTGAGAATGCCAGAAGCTATGAGCTAGGCTCTGGATCAACAGCAGCCAAATCAGCATCACCTTCAGTCTCAGAGAAATCTGCAGCAAGCTTGCTGCTGAGTTTGTCAGCAGGATAACAAGTGACAGGACAAAGTAGTGTCAGGGTCCTGGCAAATATGCATGACGCTGTTAAGCTGTCAAGTCAGGCTAAAACCAAGCACTGATGCAGCTCATCCAAAAGCAAGCACGCAAACAGGATGAACATTCTGCAGGGAGAGGGTGATGTCTGACCTTCTCTGTGCGCTTCTCCTGCTTCTCAAAGGGCTGCAGCTTCAGCTGAGATAGCAATGCTGCACTCTCCAGCTGCTCTCCACCAAATGAGCCCTGCAACAGCAAATGGCTAACACCAAAGCAACGTATACATGTCTGCACTAATCTGACCAGCCGATACTGTTCCTCCATCTTCATTTCCCAGCCACCAACTCTTCAAACCTGCACATGAGGGGGGCAAAAACACGTACCATCACACATGAGACCACGCGCTGAAAGAATGGCATGTACATGATGCAGTCTCAACACCTGTGCGCTTGTTACGACGACCACTGAGGTGATCAAACTTGCATGGCAATTGCACTGTCAGCCAGACCTTGATGACAATTGTGCAGCGTGTGAAGCAGCAATGGGCATGGCACTTATGCATTACAGACAAATATTGCATCACAACCAGTCACCTTGCGTTTAGTCCTTTTTGATTGGTACTCATCATCGCTGCCAGGACTTCCAAAAAGCTCCCTGTCCAGGGCGCTATCAAGGACTACGGCCCCGGAGTCACACGGTGCATCCTCTGACTGCCTGCTGTGATCTGCCTCCTGACCAGTGCCTCCACTCAGGTCACCCGTGCCCAATGCTACACCATTGCCCAGCACCTCTGCATTTCAGAGCAGAGCTAGCATTCACTGACTATGTGATCAAGCCTGCATGCTTGGCTCCAGTCAGGTACCCATTGTCATTGCTGAACAGCTCTTGAATCAATGCTTTATCCAGCACCACTGCAGTTCAGTCAAAGTCAGATAGTCTTGTATTCAAACGCCGTAGTACTGGATAGCACACTGCAGAAGGAGCTGTTTTGTGATAGTAATAGCAATGGTGACCAGTCAGTCAAAAACAGCACTGACTATCTGGTAAGGCCTTCATGCCAGACAGTGGCTCCAGTCAGGTCACCATTGTCATCACCAAACAGCTTTTGCTTGAGTGCTGTATCCGTTGCTATCGCACAACATGTCTTGATCCAATGCATTATCTAGCATCATGATGCAGTGGTGCTTGATAGCGCACTGGACAGAGAGCTGCTTGGCCACAGCAACAATGACCTAGCTAGTCACACAGTTTTGGCATTCGTCGATTGATCAGTCAGGCCTGCATGCTAGACAGCGGCTTCAGCTAGGTCACCGTTGCTATCGAATACGTCTCTTGGTCCAATGCTTTATCCAGTGTCGTGATGCAACGGTACTGGATAGCGCACTGGACAAGAAGATGCTTTGTTACAGCAAAAGTGACCTGGCTCGTCACCCAGTGGTGGCAATCACTGACTGGCTGGCAAGACCTGCATGCTACACATAAGCTTCAGCTAGCTCACCGGTGCTATGGCATAACATCTCTTGGTCCAATGCATTATCCAGCATCGTGATGCAATGGTGCTTGAGTGCGCACTGGACAGAGAGCTGCTTGGCAATAGCAACGGTGACCTAGCTCGTCACACAGTTTTGGCATTTGCTGATGAGCTGGTAAGGCCTGCATGCTCAATGGCGGCAGCAGCTATAGCACATTGAATAGGGAGCTGTTTGATGACAGCCATATTACGACCATCATCTCCACACAGCTTGCTATCAGTTGCGCTATGCAGGACCACTCAACCTGAGGCACAATCACTATTGGACGTATCAGATTGGGTGATGTCGTCGGGGCCACTGGCACGCAAGCATATTGTGTCAGCCAACACTAGCACTCACTTGTTGGTTGTTCAGGCCTGCATGCTTAGCGATGGCATAAATTTGAGTGCACTGGATACAGAGCTGTTTGGTGATTGCCATTGCCAAACAGCTGTCTATCCAATGCGTCGTCCAGCAGCACTGCATGTGAGACAAGAAGATGAAGGTGTTGAATGGATTGTACTGATGTAATCAAAGCCACTGCCAAGCAAGCAGAGTACACCAGCCAAAATTGGCATCAGCTGACTGGCTAATGTAATTGAAGTCAATGACAAGCAAGCAAACTATCAGCCAGGACTGGCATTGGCTCATGTAGCTGTAGCTAATGGCGAGCAAGCAGACTGTATCAGTCAGGATCAACATTCATTGACTTGCTGGTCTACTTGGAGCCACTGGCAAGCAAGCAAACCATCAGCCAGAACTAGCATTGGCTGATGTAGCTGTGGCAGATCGCAAGCAAGCAGACTGTATCAGTCAGGATTGCCATTATCTGACTGGCTAATTTACTTGGATTCACTGACAAGCAAGTAAACTACCAGCAAGAACGAATATTGGCTGATGGAGCTGTAGCTAATGGCAAGCAAGCAGACTGTATCAGTCAGAATCGACACTTACTGACTGGCTGACCACTGGCAAGCCAGCAAACTAGGACAGCGAGAGTTAGCAGACACAAACTCTGGCTGCTATAGCCTGCTTGCTTGCCAAAGGCTCCAGCTACATCAGCTCAGTGAATGCATTCAACTCTGGGCTGTTGATATGGTGCAGGGCACAGGGCGTGCACAGTACCTTGTTTCCTGAATCTTTTCTTGGAGATCCTTGTCATGGACAAGAGGTTTGAGACAAAGAGAAAGTTCATCGCTATTCCACACAATCAGGCAAGATCTGCTCTCCAATTGCTGGACAAGCAATCAGTCAGGACTGGTCTAACATGCTGCATTCTGCCAACTGCCGTATTGGAGTGATTTGAGTATGCCCCAAGCATGTTTTGACAATTTGACGGACCAAATACTTCACAGGCTTCGTCAAAGTCACATAAGTAGTGCGACTGTAGAAGCTGCTATGGTTTGAATTGAGCAAGACCTGCAGCAGGCGCTCTGGTCTGACGGGTAGTCTGCCCTGCGCCTTGTGAAGGTGCGCCTTGAGCCAATGAAGGTACACAAGAGGGTGGTTGCCTTCTAGGATCCCGCGGCGTCATGGTTTTAAAGATGATCTGCAACAAGAGATATGGGGTGACTTGAGTGGAAGCAAGACCGCCATAACAACATGCTTTTGCTCACACATACATTGTTAGGTAGATGCTATGATGGCACGAGCAATTGAAAGGCAAAGGCTGGATGTGTGAGCATTTCGATCTCACGCTGGTGCACACGAGTTTACTGAGCTGAACTGTGCACCTTAGCCAGCCAGACCTGACAGTATACGCTCGACTGCTTGACGCTCTGGATCTTTACCTGAGGTCAGACTTGCAGCAGCTTGACAGCAACCTGGAAATCAACACGTCCCTGTGCTGGCAACCACAATCTCCTGCTGCTCACACAAGCAGCTTCCTTGCCCTGCACAGAAAGCAACTCTGTACGGCTGACGAAGTGTATGTCGATTGTCGACTCGCAGCACCAGCGTCAGCGATACTTTATGACTGTGAGTCGACAGGCGTAGTCACTGATCAACACGATCGGCACTTACAACGTCGACTTGAACGTAACTGCGACAGCGCTGACTGATCCTCGGTGGAGAGATCGAACTGCCTATCTTATGACAAGCAATCCGCAGCGGCAAGCTGCTGTGACGACGTTCAGCGAGCAGCGAAACAAGTCGAAAGTCCGACACTAGGTGGGTGTAGTCATGCATGCATGCACATGGACTTCTGAAGCAAGAGCATCATGCAGCTTGCTGACGCTCGTCAAGCAATCACGCAACTGTGTTGATTTTTGTTAGCCCAAAGCTGTAGCTTAAGAGGAGGTGCATGTCATTTACAGCTGCAGCATGACTGCCTGCAGCTGGTGTCATGTGGCGGAAGAGAGCAAAGTTTCAGTCCAAGGCATGTACACAGCTCACCTTGGTAGTCTCACAGGTCTCAGCAGACCAAACGCTGTCCACAACAGCTGCTCAGTCCTTGACAGTCCGTCGCCATCTGACATCACAAATTTTTCTCTCTTCATGATCAGTATCGCCTGTGGAGCCATGACACTTGCGTGCCGTCACACATCGTTGAAGATGCAAGCAAATGAAGGGCAAAGGCATCTTACGCCAGCTTGATGCCTTGCTTACCTTGCCAGATTGCACCCTTCTTGGCTCACTAGAGTGTTGTCATAGCTCTCAGTGAGCCATAACATGATGCTGCTGCCTGTACAAGCAAGCAACACATTATAATAACATGTGGTCAAAATCATAACATGCAATTGGCATTGACCTCTTGACAACGGCTCAAAGATTGACTCGCGCACTGCGCTCAGCAGAAGCATGCAGATCGACTTGACTCCAGAGAAAGTGACATGACAAGGGCAGAAGGTAACAAGCTTTGAATCTCAAACAAGGCCTTGGACGGCCACAATCAAGCTCATGTCACATAGAAACAAGCCATGTTCGGCAAACAATTACATACACAATTGCATAACACCAATTTCTATCTCTGGCAGCCAGGAGTTTGCATTTAATGAAGCAACACGCAGACCTTGCATCAATAGTTTCCTACCTTGTTGCCTCAAGACAATGAGAGTAGTCGTGTGAACGTCGGATGCAGCAAATTCTGGTCGGATGAAAGACGTGACACCATGACCATTTGCAAGCCTGCACACAGCATGAAGCCAGTATCAGCTTGGCAGACATTGCTTCCTGCTTCTTTGATATTGGGTGTCAGTGAAGCTTGACTTCCCACCGGCAGCAATGCAGCAGCTGCCAAAACACAAGCTCAAGACAAGTTGCAACAGATGCAAGCAAGGGGCTGAGAAAGGTCTGCAGGCTCGAGGATGCCTTTGACATACTTGTGACCTTGCAGATAGAGCCTTTCCGTTCCAGGTTCTCACCACGCAGAGCTTACAGCGGCTTTCTATGGCCTGCAAGTCGACGGCAAAAGCACATCCTGAACAATCTTGATCTGTAAACTGCAAGAGTTGCGGTGTGCAGGTGGCGCTCCCTGGGCGAGCTGCAAAATCTTGAATGTTGATCCCGGATCCGTTCGCACCTTCAGTTTTCCAAAGGGCCTCATCATTGGAGAACGAAGCTCTGTTGCTGATCAAGCAAAGCGTTGCTTTGATCTGCTGCAGCCACAGCTCCATATGAGACACCCTCGATGTGGGCACCGCCAGGAAACTCTGACTAGTCTGTTTGCAATGTCGCAGCCTTGTTGCTGAGGAGCCCATGATGAGTACTGGACGGGTGTTGGGTGAGAGATGTGCAAGGGTGCAGAACTGGAGGTGGCGAGCCAAGACCGACACTGCGGCCCTGGAAGACCTCCGTCGCCTGCATTGCTATCGCTAGATGTGGGCTGTCTCCAGTTGCTCCTCTGCGCCTGGCGCTGCCAAAAATCACTTGCAAATTGCTGTCGCAAAATTGAACGGAAGGTTTGTCGGTCTTTCCCTCGTTAATTACCTGTGGGACCGCTGACTAGGGTCCTGCCAGGGCTTGACCTCCAACCCAATCTGGGAAGAAGTCAAGTTTCTGATCATGAAAGTTTGGCTTGAATGAGCCAGTGCTACAGGTCATAACGACCGTTAAAGTGGCGCATTGCGTGGTTCACGGCATTTGATTCACGCGCAAGTGCTCAATAGACTGTATACAAGCACATGATGTTTGAGCATTTTAACTCGCACAGGGCAATACTGCAAGGCTTTGCTCATCAAGGGGCAAGAAGTACCTGCAATCACTGCTTGACTGAAAGCTAGCAAAACCAAATGCAATCAAGGGAACTTTCAGAGCTGCAACGTGTCAAAAGTCAGCAACACATGGCACTAGCGATCATCAAATCAAATGCAAGGCACTCCTGGGCTGCCATACAGACAGAGGCTCCCAGTATGATGCTGAATGGCGTCAAACTTTCTGTTTATGCAAGGCACTCTCATCGTGCACTGGACCAAAGTTCCCTCAACAGAGTGTATCTTCGAGTCTCTTCCCCCCTGTTGTCTGGATCATACATCTCAGCCAGGGCGTCAAGCTCGTCATCTGACTCAGCGTCCATTTCAAGACTCACAGGCTCGATTAGACCATCTGCCAACAGCTGAGATTCTGAAGGAGGCTCATACCCAGCCTCTAATCTTGACACGGGTGCTGGGGAGACCTCAGAAGGCGGAGTCTCATTGTGCAATGTGGTGAGCAGACCTGCATAGTGACAAAATGAGCTTGTTGTATGGCCTTCAGAAACAGGATGAGGCATACTTGTGACAGGACAGGAGAAACACGATGAGGCATATCTGTGACCTATTTCGCATTTGCCAGGGCACAGGTATCAATCACCCGATCAATTACAGCATTGAATGCCAGTCTTGAGGCTGAACAGATGATTGACAGCTGACCTTGTTGCATGCAGGCTGTGCAGTCAGTTCAGTAAGCAATGCAAGCCGGCCCTGTAGTGCAGCAGTTGTGCAGTCAAAACAATTTGCTGCAGCTTCAAGCACATCATTTTGCTCATCAGCTGTAAAAGCGCCTTGCAAGTGTCAAATGCCTGCAGCATAATGAATAATCAGTGGTTACATATTCCAGCACATGTGCTAGGTGTATGTGGCCCAAGTCCTATCTCGCCAGGCCAGCTTGTTCTGGGCATCATGATAAGGACGGTCGATGTTCAACATGTGAAATTCAGACAAAACAACGTCGTTCCATATCTTCCTAGGCACATCTTCCTGCAGTATCTGTGTGTGCATAGCCAGATGATTGTCAAGGGGTCTGCAGCAAAGTCATCAGGCACAAGCACTTCAAGCTACAGAAAACACATCATCACAAAAAGGCCATGCCTCTTGTGGCGGGCTCCTTCCTGTAGATTGATTGTTGATTGCATGACAGACTCAAATGCCAATAGAGTCCAATAACGCATTGAAAGTATGAAATAATGCTTTATAGAGATATTGAATCTGTTTTTGAAAAGGCAATTTGTGAACATTCTCAGAAGCATGATACAAACACAGCTCACCTCTGGGCAAGGGGTATGTATTCAAAAGTGTCAGGCTGGTGTCACAGACACAGAACACAACAGCGCCCTGTCATCATGGTGAATGCTTGAATGTGTTTTCTTGCAGTTCAAAAAGAGTGTCGACACTTGGCAGGGGCTCTGCAGTAAAGTCATCTGGCTGGAAGCGCAGTCACAAGACACAAGACCACCCTGGTACAACAATTGGTTTCTATCTTTGCACAGCAAGAAGGGCATGACTTCTGGGCAAGTGGTCTGCAGCAAAGTCGTCAGGCTGGAAGCGCTCCAGCAGGGAGCAGATGCGGCCCAGGCTGAGGCGTGGCAGCAGCTCCGCAATTTGACCTGACACTAAAGACATGCTCACAACAGGCAGTGCATGCAGTATCTGCTTGTGTTCAGGCAAGTGATCAAAGTACCTCTGGGCAAGGGGTCGGCAGCAAAGTCATCAGGCTGGAAGCGCTCCAGGAGGGAGCAGATACGGCCCAGAGAGAGGCCGGGTAGCACCTCGGCACGGATGGTGCGGTCTGTGAGGACCTCCTTGGGCATCATTAGCAAGTCTGCCGTTGCCCGCAGCTGTGGGAAGAAGGAGTATCTGCACCAGCCAGGGGCAATAGCTATAGTGACTGCTGTGAACAGAAACAGCATCTGTGCCAGCCCCAACCAATCAAAAAGATCACTGCTGACCACAGACTTTGCTGTACCAGGGCCAATGGCTATAAGGACTGCTGTGAACAGAAACAGCTGTGCCAGCCTCGATTGAACAGAATGATCATTGCTGACCACAGACTTTGCTGTGCTGTGCAGTGCAATGTGTGCAGTGCACTGAGGTCTTGCTGCAAACAGTTGTGGATCAAATGGGATCATGCTCATGGTTTTCTGTTAGTACAGATCTGTGTGTGCAGCATCCCCATGCCAAGCATTGCAGCTGATTTTGTCACAAATTCACAAGGAATTGATGCCAACAAAGGTCCAAAATTTATGCACATGCAAACTATGCACAAGCGCACGGGCTAGGGGCCACATTGTAATTGGCACGACAGCTGAGTAATGGCTGCAGTGCTTACCCTTCAGCATTGCCTTTTCTTCTCTGACTCCAGCATCAGGAGCTCAGTCAGTTGACACACAATGTGAATGTGAAAGGCAGTGACTCAGCGCAAGGAAACTACCTGAGTCATTGGATTCCATGCTTTTACCAGAGTCATGATCTTACCCTTCAAGCACTGCCTTTTATTCCCTGACTCCCGCACCATAAGCCCAGCAACTCCATACAGCTTTTGCAACAAAAGTGCAGAAAATCAAGGTAACGAAACCACTTGCAGCACCTGGCGTTGCAAACAGGCTTGTCCTGCAAAACAGAAAGTGGACGGAAGGCAAACAGAAGGACAGCCCTACCCTTCCAGCACTCCTTTCTCTTCCCTGACTCCAGCGTCATGGGCCCAATCGGTCCACCTGGACACAGCCATCTTCAGGTTCACCCCCACCCCAAAGCTGAGGGGTCCCTTGCTGAAGGGCAGCAGCTTAGGGTCCAAGGGGGGGTCGACCCCGCTGACCCCTCCAGCGGCTGAGCTGGTTGAGGCATTCCTGTTGTGGCCGGGCTGCTTCCAGGCAGAAGAGAAGACGTCTCGCGAACTAGCTGCTGAGTCACCTGCAAACAAGTATGGTGATAAAAAGGGTAGGTGGCAGAAGATGCATTGCAAGTCTGAAGAACAGCAGTTTTGAAGTCCTCAGGGGGAAGAGCTCGGTTTAGGCAACAGCTAAGGATGCGTTTTGCAAGGCATGAGCTCTGCTTGCGGCAGAGACCACGCATGTACTCATAGCAACATGTGGCAAATGCAATCAGCCTCCTGGACTAGCTAAAGCATGTGAAGAAGCTTTCTGGTTTTTCTCTAGACAGGAGCTTCAGCATATGAACATACCTGCTGTGAGCTTGTCAAACAGAACAGAGTCCAAGCGGCGCAAGATGGCTGTCAGCATCTTCTGCTTCAACAGTGTCACATGACCATTGGTTGCACTCTGCTTGGCAGGCATCAAAGTTCTGTGAGTGTCCTGCACAGTATGACAAATATGTCAGTGAGATCCTTGATTTCCGAATTCAAGATCCTGCGGTCATAAGTGCTGAAGATGGCGGTGATACAATGTTGATTCGTGGATGTCGTGGGGCCAGAAGGCGGCGAAGCTGGAAAGACGTTTGCTCCAATGACAACATGGCCCCTTTGTGGGTGCAATGGCAACATTCTGTATTTCATAGCATGATATTTCATAACATTCACTACCACGTACATACCTGAAGGGCGTCAAGCCATCTCTGGATGGCGTCTTCATGCTGGGAGGCTTTGTGGGTTGGGGTGAGGATGTTGTGGGGGCTGAAGAGGGCTCCCCCTGAGGGCTCCCTGCTAACACTTTCCAGCAGGGCTTTCTGCCACAAGTACCGGAACAGCCTCTCAAAGATGTAGCTTTCCAACTCACGCAAAGGCGGCACCAGCACCTGCAGAATGACTTCATGTGTTGGTACCGATGTTGATGAAGGCTTGTGCGTGCAGTGACAAGTATGTTGATGTAGGCAGAGCTACCGTCACATTTCCGCTCACACAAATGCAGCAACACCTGCATGATGAATTGATGTTGGTGTATATTTACTGACAAAGTCTATGCTAGCCTATGCAGCGATGACACAAGCATTGCAGGCGGAACAGCTACTTGAAGGAGCTTTGTAGGCAGCTTATGCAAAGCAGCAGGTGCCTGTGCCATTGCATTGCTATTGCACAGAAGATCCAGTACCACCTGTCAATGTATCCAAGGCTGGGGAAGGACAGCAGGACCTGCCGCTCTGCATGCTCTCACTTGACAACAGCTTCACACCCTTCATGCTTTTGCAATGAGGTATCACCCACCTTCATGACCCAGTCAAACTCATCCATGCCTTGGGCGTCTTCAGCCATGCTGCCATCCTCAGACATCTCCCCGCCATGGCACATGGCCCACAGCATCCAGCGCAGCTGTATGCAGTTGGACCACCAGTACGCCATGCCCACTACATCACTAGTCCCATCAGCAGCAGCCTCAATAGCCCTGCACAACAAGTGATAATTGCTTTCAATGCGTGCGTTTGTATAACAAGATGTGCACGTATGGCACAGTCAGCCCTTCTGAATCTGCTGCTGTATGCAGTTGGACCACCAGTACGCCACGCCCACTACGTCACTGTTCCCGTCTGCGGCTGCCTCGACTGCCCTGTACAATCCCCAAGCAGTCTCATTATTTGCAACAGTGCTTGCTTGTACTGAAATGTGCTTGTCATGGGACAGGATGCGATGCTCATATAGCTGAATAGCAGCAGCCCATGTTGCTATCATCTGGCAGCATGAAATCACGATGCCGTTGTGTCACTGCCCAATGCATAAGAAACACCAACAAGACATCACTGACACTTGACTAAAATCATGCACTCCTGGTGGAAAAATGACTCAAGCCGAGAACATGCAACAAGAGCTGCTTGTTACAAAACCGCCCAAGCAGGTTACATTGTGTGCAGGGGCTCATTGCAAACTTTTCAGCACATGACAAAGGGCAAGGCAGAGCATCGAGGGCTGCACCTGACAGCCCTGAGGCCAAACGCAATGCCCTCGTCTGGCCCCAGTGTGATGGTTGTCCTGGCAAGGCGGCGAGCTGGGGCATGCACACTGCGCGCCTTCACTCTCCTTGAGTTGCCCTTGCCGCTGCGCGCTAGGTACACTGATGCCTGCAGACAGGAATGCAAAGATCTGTGATACTGCGGCTTGTTACAATGGTGCCTGAAGAACAGAAATCAAAAAAAAAGGTCCGGAGCACAGTCATCTGCCTACAAAAAGACAGCTTAAGCTCATGCTACACATGTCTATATGCTAGATAGACTGATGCCTGCACAGATGTAGAGCTTGCTTGCGCAGCCTTGTGCACGAGTTTGGCAGGCCTCATTTGTCCCAAGCAATACTAGACAAGCATATGCATCGATGTCTTGCACAGAGAACATGGTCGGACTGTGCATCTCAGGGTCCTGATGACAGGCTCTGAAGCTGAATAGTATATGCAAACAACAGCTGTCTGCTGTATCTGTTCAGCTGCTTTGAAGGTGGCTATATATCCAATCTTCAGTGCTGGGTAGGTGTGAAGTGCTGAGTTGCTGGATTCCAAAGCCTGCTGAGCAAGCGTTTTGAGTGCTGAATGGATGTCACCTCTAGAGCAGCAGCTGTGCGCAAGACCCTGACCATGCCATCAATCTGGCTGTAGTTGAAAGCAAAATTCTGACAAGATTCACCTCTAGAGCAGCAGCTGTGCGCAGTTCCCTGACCATGCTCTCAATCTGACTGTAGTTGAAGTCAGGGGGCAGGTCAGAGATGCCCTGCTGGCCCCCCGGCTGCTGAGGCCCTAGGTCTCGACTGATACGGCCTGACATACCCCTTGCCATGCCAGCCTGAGGCGTTGCCATTGACTTGGCAGTCTCTACAGCACACACAAAAAGAACTCTTCCGCGCAGAGAACTTGATGCAGACCTTTGTCGGTGCAAAGAGGCTGTTGCCATGTTGCAATACTCCTTCAACGCCAGACACAGCCTGAGGATTGCGTGGTGCCACGCCTGGTTGAGGACTAACAAGCATTACAAGCAACTTGACAGTCTCTGCATTGCAAACAGGTTGTGAGCAAAATGCACAATGTAGTTGCCAGGGGCCCTGCTGCTGAGGCTCTAGGCCATGCCTGCCTGAGGCATTGCCATTGACTTGGCAGTCTCTGTCGGGCAAGCAGAGTGTGTGCGCCTTGTTTGACATTCAATGAACAACAGGCCATGTGAGTAGCCTTGCTGCTGATTGCAGATATTTCCTGTCGCAACGCAAACCATTTTTGCTTGGGTCGAAGCCACTGATGTTGCAGCTTCCAGTATTTGCACAATCAACCAGCGCAGACCAGCTTACTCAAACACATGTGTGAAATGTGGGTGCAAACAGGCGCTTGTGAGCTGTATGCTTGTCGCATCAAGTGTTGATGCAGTGCCGTTTTAATCCCCATCTGGCACCAAGATATACACATGGCAAAGCCACACGCTACATCTGCAACCAGAAATGTTGCATTTGTGCCGCACCCGTCTGCTGATGACTAGCACAGAGGAATACATGCACATGCATATTCACAGCCAGGTATGTAGCCATGCAATATACAGTAATCTTTCAACATAAGGACTTTTGACATCAGGACATCCTCAGTGTAAGGACAATGCAGCTGGGAACCAAGCACTGCTTTCTGACTACAGTGGTACTTCTTAGTAAGGATAATATGATGTGAGGACATTTTTCTTGGTGACCAATGCAGTGTTTGTAAAGAGATGTTACTGTACCTGCAATTGCAGCTGCTGAGGCTGCTGCAGCAGCAGCCTTCTGCTCTTCATCATGCCTCAGCCAGGCAGATTCTTCCTCTTCAGCGCGCTTGCGCCGCCTTTCTGTTGCGTCAGCTTCTTGTAGCCTTTCCTGCTCCTCTTCTTCCTGACGCAACCTTTCCTCTTCTTCAGCTTCCAGCCGCAACCGCTGTTCTGCTTCTGCCTCACGCCGAGCTCTTTCTTGTTCAGCAGCGCGCCTCTGTGCCTGTAGGGGTGCATCAACACAACACGTCAACAGAGATTGTGACGGTCACCATATGGATTGCATGACATGGCTACTTTATATAATGCATTGCATATCATGGTTGCATCTGCATGGGCATCACTGTAGCTAGCAGATGCAGCATGAATAACATTATGGCCACTGTACAAACAGGAGGCCAACAGCCTGACAAGATCACAATCGCAAACCCCCGACAAGCAAACCCTACCACAAAGCTGCCAACCAGGCTGTGCTCTTTGAAGTACACATGAGAAGAGTGTTGACGATTGATGTATTGATTCATGTGATATTGTGCAGTATGTATGTCATGTCTATAGGTATATTTCTGTGCAGGTGCATATATGGTTGCAGATGAGCAGGGCCTTGCATACCTGCTGTTCTTCTTCAGCACGTCTTCTGGCTATGGCCTGCTGCTCTTCTTCAGCTCGTCGCCTGGCTCGTTGCTCTTCCTCAGCCCGCTTTCTGGCTCGCTGCTCTTCTTCTGCTCGGCGTCTGGCCAGCTGCTCTTCTTCAGCTTTGCGCTTGGCCAGTTGTTCTTCTTCAGCTTGACGCCTGGCCCTTTGTTCTTCTTCTGCTCTAACTCTCGCCTGCCAAGCACATAAGTTTGCATCAGAACTCCTTGCTGTGCTGAACAGCTGCAAGTCAACAATTCACAGTGCGCTTCAAGGACAATCGGAAACAAGCCGATCCTGACAACCCTCAGCAAAAGTGTCCATTTTGACCTTGTACGCAAACATATATGCGTGTCTCACCATTGCTCTCTCAAAGGCTGTAGCAAGCAAACTGTTCTCAGCTGCCAACAATTGCGCCAAGGTCAACGACAGACAGGTTGACAGCATGAATTCAAACCACCTCATTACGGTCACCAACACTGCAGCCCTGTGCCTCACCTGTTGCTCTTCCTCAGCCCTGATCCTGTCCTGCTCCTCTTCTTCAGCCTGGATCCTGCGGCGCTCCTCTTCTTGAGCCCGCTGCTGCTTCAAACGCTCCTCCTCTTCTGCTTTCCTGATGGCGGCCTGAGCGTCTCTGGAGCTGTCTAGCTTGCGGGCCCAACTGCGGATTGGCGCTGCAGATTCTCCATTCATGTGCTGCTGGCCATCAGTTTGCCTGCTTTGCACAGTGCAAACATAAGCACTAACAGCATGCAGAGCACAGAACACAGAAGACACTCTGCTACTGAGTTCACATGCTGCTGTGCCGGATCCACAACTGCAAACATGAGATAAACACAGAGGCCTGCACATCTCTGGAGTTGTCCAAGGGCCAGGTGCAAATGGATGCTGCATGTTCCCCAATGATATGCCGTTGACCATCATCACGTATAGATCAAGAGAGGGACCTGGCAGTATGACCTCATCAGCATGCCGACTCACACAATGCAAAGACATTGGGCGGGATCACGCACTGCAGAATCCCCATTCACAAGCTGCTGGCCGTCATCATGCGTGTTCAAGCACCATGCAAACAAGGATGTGGAGGGAACAAGGAGAGTGCGAGGTCGTCGTGTTTGCTGCATACAATGCACACTTAAACATCAAGAGCAGGGAGGCATGAGAGTCTCTTGAGCTGTCCAGCTTGCGGGCCCCAGCGCGGATGGGCACTGCAGATTTGCCAGTTATGTGTTGCTGCCCATCATCACGCCTGGTTTGAACAGTGCCAACAATGCCAACATGAGCACACAAAAGCCTTCTCATTGACGCGGTGCTGACTGCCAGAGAACCCCCTCTTGGAAACGTAGGACTGGACGTTGCAAGAGTCAACAACAGCGCAATGGGTAGGTCCCAAACAATGGATGTGTTCTTGTTTGGGCCCTACCCATTGCACCCCCAACATACATAGCAGTTGCTACCTGGCAAAGTCACGGTCAGGGACCCCCCTGTTGAGGGTGGGGGACTGCTGGTGGGATACCCCAATGACAGGGCGGTGTGTAGGGCCAAAGCCCTCCCCTGCCCTAGCCTGGGCATCCAGATTCTGACGAATGCGCTCCACCTGAGATGGCGACCTGTTGAGGTTTCTGTCATCTGCACAGACATTTAGAACATTCAGATTACAAAGTCAGAATCACAGATCAGGTGTCAAGTTTGTTGTGTGCATGAATGCTAAATACGCAAGTGCCTATGCTGTAGTTGAGATGGAGACCCTGCAAGACTTCTGTCAATTGCACAGACATTGACGTCAACGCGAGAAAGTCAAGAGTCTTGGAACAAAGGTCAGGGCTCAACTTGTGCTGGTGACCTGGCTAGGCCTGTGTCAGTTGCGCGGAACGTGTAGGACGCTGCAGTCAGTTTGAATGTGAGGCCTGTTTTGTGTATGCAGCCTAGCTGTGACTGTCAGAGCAGCATGCTTGGTCAGTATGATACACCACACGCATGGGCTACTCTGCTCATGATACTGCCAGCCCAGGCAAACGCCCTCCTCTTACAGCAGGACAGTGGCAGCGCCTGTGCTGAAGAGCAGAGGCGCTTGTGACACACACTGTACTCATGCAGAGGAGATCTGCTTAAATAGGCTGTGAGCTCTTTGCTTCATCCAGTGAAAACATGGCTTGACCGGCCGTGACCGATGCTTCAGTTGTGCCAAACAATGCAGGAGTGCATAGTATGGAGGCTGGCAGTGATGTGAGCACTCTAGGCTATCAAGCAGGACTGCAAGAGGGCAAACTGGACCAGTCTGTTGTCAAGTCAACTTGGGACCTGGACAGAGTAGAACAGTAAACACGCTGACAGACTTTGCTGCTATGCCTCAAGTGCTCAAATTAATGACAGGCTCGGATGCTGTTCCATGCAAACTTCTAACTATGTCAGAGAAAACAGTCTTGAGAAGAGTTGGCATGAAGTCATTTGATGTAGCAGTATGGATGCGCCTGGTATGGACAGCTTTATGAGAAATACAGCATCTTGCGGCCTCCTAGGGCGCTGTTGTTGACGACTGTTTTGCAGCAAGCAACAGGGCTTGCAGCTAGCTGTGTAATAGGTTCAAGATTGAAACTGCTAACAGCGCTTGCAAGCTGCTCCATGTCCTTCTTGAATGAAATGGATTAGCTCCTGCTGCAGACACTATGCTGCTGCTCTTCATTGTGCTAACTGTGCATGAGCCGCACTTGCCCCTCAGGGAAGCAAGCAAAGCAGACAATAGGAGCACACTGTGTTTGACAACAGAAGCATCATGTGTTTGACGTCTTATATCAGGAAGTTTGTCAAGGACTGAACATTCACCTCCAGGATCTTGGCTGTACGCCGAGCCAGCAGGGCCATTCTGCTGCACCCAGGGCGGGGAGCCAGGGCCTTCCCGTGCAGCCTCAGCCCCAGTGCCTACACAAGCAAGTACAGCTTAGTGACGCAATCAGCCAGATGTGTACACTTTCTTGAACAACTCTGGTCGCAGCCCCTTGCAAATGAGGCACAGCACTTGCTGTCAAACTCTTCACCTGCAAGAAGAACGAGCTAATAAACATCAGATGGCAACCATAAGAAGACCCTGAAGTGCTGCAGCATTTGACACTTGACTAGATTGCAAGTGCTGATTTCTTGAATATTGCACAAGTCTTCCCGCCCTGTCACAGATTACACTCCAAGAAGACCAAGCGCACAATCACCAGATGGCAACCATAAGAAGTACCCTGAACTGCTGCAGCATGTGACACTGTGCAAAATTGCGACACTGCCCCTCTAAGCTACAGGGAGAGACTTTCCAAAGAGAATCTTTTTCAGGAGAATATTTTTCAGGAGGATTTTTTTGGGTACAGGCAGAGGCCTAAACCCTTTTGTCTTTTCCTGCTGTTGCTGTTTTCCTGGATTGCTGCCTCACCTGCTGCCTCCGCCTTGCTCATACGTGCAGCAGAAAACTAACGCACAACCCAGGCAGCGCACATCATGAGAAACAAAAAGAGACAAGCCACAGATATGTCAAAACACAAGAAGACGCATTCGTGCATGTGGCAATTGCCAAGACAAGCGTCCACCCCATATGGACCATGCCACTCAAACAACTGACCATGCACATTCCCCAAACACACTGCACTATTGATAAACAATCAGACAAGTTACATTTGACCTAGCCTGATAGGCAGAAACGTCCAAGTATAGAGACTGGCTATTTGCTGGAGGATAAACCTTCTAGTCTGCAGTGCAATGCAGCCATACTGCAACAATCATGTACTGCAACAATCATGCACGAAAGCAATAGGGCGTGGCCTGTCTGCCTAGTTGCACGCAAGTCTACAGGGCATATTACCTGTGACTCCTGCAGTGATGGCACCTTGAGGGCTGACCCTGTTCATCTGCCCCTGCTGCCCATAGCCTTGCTGACCCCGCTGCTGGGCCCCATACCTGCCAGCAGCCTGCTCTTCTTCCTCATCTGACTCATCCATGAACACACCAGGCTCTTGCCTTGGCTTCTGCTGCTGTTGCTGCTGCTGATCGGCAATGGCCATTGGACTCAGTCTGCCATCTCCGTTTTGACTCTTGGGAGACTCAAAGGGGTTGTATGCAGCATCATTGACAACAGACTTGGGCTGAACTGGCTGGGGTTGGGGCTGAGGTGGGGGGACTGCCAGAGGGGTCTTCCTGAACCATTTGCTGCTAGGGCGGGACTCGCTGGCGGGAACTGCGGCAGAAGTGGCAGGAGCAGAAGTGGCGGGAACAGAGCTTGGCGTGGAGCCATATGCAGCTGTGGGAGGCCGAGCAAGCGGCACTGGACCTGGCCGCTGCGGCTGAGCGTTCAAATTTGAACTTGGCGGGCCGCCCAGCAGAGGGCGGGAACTCATGGCTTGAGGCTGTGCTTCAGGTACAGCAGGTGCTGTCCCACTGCCAGTGCGAGCAGCAAGGAAGGCTGCAGCAGCGCCACCAGACGCATCGCTAGCAGCGCTTGGCGAGGACCTTTGCACACCATACCTGCTGCGCAAGGACTGCTCTGACCGCTGTGGTGTATCCTCAGAGTCCAATGAGGGCCTAGACTGGTGACCTGGCCGCTGCCACTGCCTAGGCACAGCTGGCGGGATGTCTGGCACGCTGGGCCTGCTTTGCTGATTTTGAACTGCCATGGGACTGGCCTGCTGCTGCTCCTGCTGCCTTGGCTGTGGTGCTGGCTGGGCATATGGAGATGCAGGTGCAGCCTTTGCCTGCTGTGCACGCTGTGCTGTGCCAGGCTGACCTTTTTGCTGGTCTTGAGCCTCAACAGCTGCCACAGCAGCTGCCAGAAAGTCGTCCTCATCAGACTCCTCTTCAGCCAGCCTTGAAATTTGACTTGCAAGATCCCTAGGCTGAGACTGCGCTGTGCTTTGCGGCTGCGGCTGTGTCTGCTGTGAAGCAAAAGCGGCAGTGGAGGGAACCTCATTCTGCTGCCTGCTTATTTGATTGGCGCGAGGCGAAGGAGCAGGGGATGAGTCATAGGCCAGATCATACTCTGAGGGGGGCTTAGGAGGGGCCTGGACGGGTCTGGTTGGGGGTGGTGCACGAGAAGCCACCGGCAGCGGTGGCGCTTCTTCTTCATCATCCAGCAGAAACCCGTCCTCATCATACCTAGCAGCTTTCCCGCCAGTGGCCTGGGTGGGAAGGGGCCGGACCGGGCCTGCCCCAGCCTCAGCGGACCGTTTGCTGCCAAAGTCAGACTGTCGTGGCGATACTGTCTGTTCTGGAATCGGCTCAGGGACTGCTTCCAGAGGACCAGGTCCAAAGCGTGAGGCTTCCGCATGGCGATGCGCTCTGGCTGGTCCTGGGCTGTGATCTTCTTCCCTGATGCTTTCCATGATGGCTCCAGCAGGAGCTCCGTAACCATCATCACCAAAGTCCGAGCCGTAGTCACCTGCACTGACAATGATTTCATCACAAGACAGCGCAAGTGCTAGGTGTGCATGGCTCAAGTCCTGTACACTCCTTGCCACAGCAATGATCTTGGTGATGAGTGTGCAGAGCATAGCTTGCCGTGCCGAACAAGTTTTGCCATACATTTGGGAGCGACTTGGTATGCTGCAATCATCGAAGGCAAGTTGATCTCCCAGGGCTGGCAAACTAGCAAGCTGTCATCAAGTGCAAGTGTCAGCTTTAAAGCTCACACTCTGCTGATGCAAGCGTTGAAGGCAGCATGCAGAATGTTTTCCATCAAGCCAAGAGGGGTCCTTCAGCTTCAATCTCTGACACATGATAATGACAAGTCAGCATAGCAACGTCCTTCAAATTGAGATGACTGTCAACAGTCACATGTCATAAGTTCTGCAGTCTGAGACTTTGATGCTGGGGAGTGTACAAGCACGTATTACGAGTGCTAAACTTACTGTCTGAAACTTCACTGCCGGCTCTCTGCAAGCCGCTTGAGCTGGCATTGCTGGTGCCTGTGAAAGTCAGCTTGCCCTTCTTCTTGGTCCTCATTTGACACCTGTGCCATGCAGGATGTATTAAAGCAGTTAACAGATTGAACGCCAGTCCACCTATCTTTCAGGCTTCAGTAAGTGTGATGTCAGCTTTGCGTTCCGACACGCAAAGCCATGATCACATGCTGTGCTGGCTTGTGTTTTGTGGCGTACAGCATGATGCAGTTGCATGGATAGAAGTGGACACTGTGCTTGTGTAAAGCTTGTTGCTTACCCTATGGTGACCTCAAGCACAATCTCCCCAAGCTGCTGAGTGATCTTCTTGTCGCTGACAGCAACTGTGAAGCCTTGACGTGCCTCATTGTGTATGGCAGCGTAGTGTGCCAAGTTCACAACAACTTGCCCTTGCTCCCTGCCTTTGCCCCTGCCGCCTCCCACGAGGGACAGGATGAGCCACTTGTCAGAGAATGGCCCAATGCTGGTGTCATCCTTGCCTTTGGACCCCTCCTATGGCAGAAGTGCATGCTTGTGCACTGTGTTGCTGGCAGCAGAACAAGTGCTGACACGATCAGCAGGAGATGCTGGACACAAAGCGTTAGTATACAAATTTGCAGAACGTACGGAGTATAGTGTTGCCGAGATGCTCAGCCGATCCTCAAAGCGGTACTCTGCTATAGCTGCCCCTGGTGTGGTTGTGGGATTGACGGGAGCTGTGTTGCCCCGCTTGCTGGACCCCCTCTGCCATGATATAAACAATGGTCCGCCAGTGGCCACCCATGGTCGCAGAGAATGCACCTGGATACTGTAGTCGAAACTGTACGATTTTCCTTTGTTCTTACTAAAAATCCCCATCGTCACTTGTCACGTCCGCTCTTCACTGCAGCATTTCGCGTACACGACGAGGCCAGCGACCACGTCGTACGAAGTGAGATCGACTATCAGTACGTTTCTTGTCAATCGGATTACCGCCACGCAGCTTGACCGTTGCTGCTGCACAGAGCAAGAGAGACGGATGCCGCTGGCCATGTGATCGGCTTTTCACACCATACCTTAGTAATGTCGCTCACGGCTGCTTCCAGCTGATGTCGCTCCAGATGTCGCTCTCTGATTTGCTCGAACTTGCCCGGTGACTTGCCTTGCCGTCACAGATGTCGAACGGTCACAATCGGACCATACTGCTATCAGCAGTGGATGCCAGAGAGATGCTTTGTGACTGTGAGATCTGCTGCACGCTGATCAATCTGCTTGAGCTTCGCTTACAGGTATGAGCAGCACGTACAAGTCTTGCACCACAACAGAAGACCTATGTTGGCAGGCAGTTCCAGACAACATCCGCAATGCAGTTTGGATTTTACTCAGGTGCTGTGGCACCTCAACTTATGCACTGGACTGCATGCTTAGTTGCGTAAGTTTGGTCGCAATCAAGTGAAGGCGACATTGATGCCAAATGGAGTTTTGCCTTCCGCTTAAGCTAACTTGTGCTCTACACGCACATCCAATGGGTATGCTGCAAAGCCCTTTGCAAACGTTAACGGGTCCCTTGCATGGGCACTGTGAAAAATGCATGCATGGCTTATAAGCGCACGCACATGCATAGCAGCCTTGTCTGCCTTCAGCTGGCTGACTGGCAGATGCCTTTTAGTCATGCTTTGTATGCCATGGCATGTACTGCAGCCAATGCACACCACAGCATTTGGAGCGAACACCATCATGCTTGCAGCAAGCTTCTTGAGAGATGCAATGATACCATGGTAGGTAAGGCTGGACAGGGTCCAAACAGTTTGTGTTGCATGGCAACTTGCTAGCATAGATGCAACCAGCACATGTCATACAGCTCACTGCATTTCTTATGTATGGACAAAGGTGGTATGACGTAGATACTCTGACTTATTTGTCAACTTTAACTTTCTGCAATGGATTCATAGTGTAGCGAGGGCTGGGAAGCTTCCACAACATGAAATGTCACATGTTCAGGCTGCTGCTACCTTGCAGACACTAATGCGTTACCATTGTTGGCTGAAAGGCAGAAGCTGTACATGTAGCATTTATGCCATCTGCACCATGCCAGCGATATGTACAGGTTGTCAAACTCTACTTTGCTCTCCCATTGCTTTGTCTGCATAGGCTGCATGGGTATCAGTTGTGTGTTGTGGGTGTCATCTCATAGCCAGGGCCGTATCCAGACTCAGCGGGTGACTCATTGGGTGTGGCCCTTTCCAAACCAGTCATGGACCCTCCTGATGCTGCCGGTGCAGGAGCAGGTGCACCGCCACCAGTTGGTGTGTACATTGCAGCTGCACACAACACGTTTTTGAGGTCAGTAGCCAGCTCAAGGCGCTTCAAGGTGTTTTCAGAATTCAGTCCAGTGTTCAGCATCTTGCGAGACGCCACAATATCGCCAGCATGCTACTAGGGTCAGAAAGGCAGTCAGGAAAGCAATCGGACAGTAGGAAATGGATATGAATACCTTCTTGTAGCATTCTTTCTCTCAGCTGGTGAACCTCCTCAAGCTCTGCCAGGATTCTTTGGTGCTCTGCTGCATCTGCCTCTGACAAGCTGCGCTCAGGCAGTTGCTCCTCTGCCAGCATGCGATGGCATTGCACAGCGAGAAATGCTGTGGTCAGCAGAAGCAGGCAGCTTTGAAGCTTGTTCATATTGGTGAATCTGCAGCCAAAAGTCGTGTTGAACGAGCTGAGCGTACAAGCATCGCGCAATGAGCAGACGACAAGGATCTGATGCCTCAAAGCCAGATGCTTCTCCCGGCTCCATTCGGCTGACCGTGTGTGCAGGCGTAGGCAGTACAAAGCAGCTGCTGCAAGTCGACGTCGGCTTGCGTTTCACTGTGCGGCGCCGATGCGGAGGTCATGATCCCACGGGCTGATAGCAGCAATCTACAAGCAAATACAATGCGACTTACCTGATTTGCAGGTGTCGTAACGAGACTAAACAGCTGTGCGCGTCTGGAGTCCGACCTGCAGAAGAGGTCGATCAGGTCAGACCGGCGTGCTTCAAACACAAGAGCTGCAGACTGACGCGGCTCATTTGTGACACTCAACCACATATACCTTGCGCGAGTTGAAGCTGCTGATCTTCAACCGGGGCTAACGGCAGTCGATCAGCGACAGTTTCTGACCTCAGTGGGTTGACCTGTCGGCTTAAGCAGATCATCGCGTAATTTTGACTAAATCTCGCGTCGAAGAAACGCCTGCACGCAGGCCTGCAGTGCTCGCACAGCTGCTTTCGGCGATTGTCTGCGCTGTTTGACCCACATATGCAATTTCATTTGCCTAGAACCCCCTTGCTACCTGCCATGCATTGTCAGCAGTCAAGATCTTGGCGTAACACTGCCACTTAGCTCTCGCATGACAACGCTGAGTGTCGGCAACCAAATACGCCTGTTCAGAGGACTAAACAAAGCAGCCCGATGCCCAAGTTTTGTTGCCACCAAGTCTGTTCGAGGACTCGAGCCTTTTCGCCCGATCACATGCTCCGCATTCGAGCTGGAGCTGCAGCGTGTCACTGCATCAGCTCGGCTGAACAGCATGCACGGGCCTTTGCCCCGACAGTGAGTATCCAGATCAACAGTTCAAAGCAGAGCAAACAATTTGCAGCGTTCAGCAGCAGTCTGCCTTGCAGTTCTGAGGATTGTGGTCATCCCATTGACACTGTACTTCCTCCAGGGCTGGAGCTCATGCAGCAAAAGTTTACGCTGGCTGGCAGAGACTTCACGCTTGTGGTGCCCAAAAGCATTGATGATGTGCTGGATATGTACATTGAACGAGGTGAGGCTCAAAGTCTGCATCCTTCAGCTTTTGGCCTCACTCCACATAACGCTGCCTTTAAAAAGCCTTTGCCACATTCATTGTGTTGAAAAGATCACAGTCAAACAGGCAGGCATTGCCTTGTTTCATTCCTGAGCAGGCCTCTGTGCTGAGCTCACAAGTCAACAATTATGCATTTTGTCCATGCATGCAGCATCGGTTTGTTGCCTGTCAAATTGTTGACACCAGGTGTAATAAGATTGAGTCTCAATTGTATGTCAGTTGTACCTAGCTTGTCGTTACTAGCATGTATGTCTGCAGACCAAGGGGATAGGGACCCATACTGGGCGCGGCCCTGGCCTGCTGCTTTGGCCCTAGCTCAGCTCATTCTGCAGCAGCCCCAGCTAGTAAAGGGCAAGAGGGTGTGTGACTTTGGCTGTGGTCTGGGCTTGGCTGGCATTGCCGCTGCCATGTCAGGTGAATCTCTGGGTGTTTCTGGTCTTTTTCCATGAGGCATGGAGTCGCTTTCTGCCTGTTTCTTATTGGTACCTTGTTGTTCACTTTGCCTGTGGACAATCTTGTTGTTGTGAGTCCTTGCTGGAATGCATGTGGGTGTGTGACTTGAGCTGTGGCTTGGGCCGGCATCGCAGCTGCCTTGTCAGGTAGCATGCTTTTTTCTCTTTCTGCTCTTCAAGGAGACTTCATCTTTTGCTTTTCTGCATTGCTTATAGTCACTGCTGGGACAATTGAGAAGCTATGACTTGGGCTGCAGCCTGGGCTCGGCTGGCATTGCTGCTGCGTTGTCAGGTGAAACATTGTCCTCATCTGCCTGCTTTTCAGGCGAGGCAACCTTTCACCTTCTGCCTCTTGCTTGCTGGTCTTGTTTTCTTGTTGTGTGGCCAGTGATTCTTTTGTGTTCAATTGGTTGCTGGGATACATGGCAGCTACGGGTCTTCAATTGGTCTGAGGCCTGGGCTTCAATTGGTTGCTGGGATACATGGCAGCTACGGGTCTTCAATTGGTCTGAGGCCTGGGCTTCAATTAGGTTGCAGCTGCCTTGTCAGCTTGGCTGCTATCTTTGTCATTGTCATACAGTAATCTCTCGACATACCGACTGCATTGGTTACCAAGAAAAATGTCCTTGCATCAAATTGTCCTTACTCAGAGGTTACCATTGTAGTCAGAATGCAGTGCTTGATTGCCAGTTGCATTGTCCTTATATCAAGAGTATCCTTATCCTGAGTGCCCTCATATTGAGAGATTACTGTACATGCTCAGCCACCCAGTGTGTGTGATTATAGTACTAGCAGTCCCTCTCACTGTGTGCTCAAGGCGCAAGCCTCGACATAGCCTCTGTGAACCAAGTATAGACAGCATCCGTTGGTGCTGACCGTGTTTTCAACTGTCAATGCAGGTGCAACGAAAGTGGTGATGCAGGATATGGAAAATATTGCTCTTACGTGTGCACAACTCGTGCGCAAGCTTGTACCACAGTCTCAGTTGAAATTTACAGACAATGTTTGCACTGTGATTCTGGCTTGTTTCCTGCTGGCATAGCCTCTGTTGAGGACCATAGACACCATCGGAGGCCTGAATCAGTGCCTTGAAATCAGCAGGCTGTTCAGTGTGTGCTGACTGTGTTGCCGACTTTTGTGGCAGGTGCAACGGAAGTGGTGATGTTAGACAGGGAACACATTGCCCTTCAGTGGCATAGCCTCCGTTGAGGATCACAGACACTATCAGAGACCTGATGCAACGCTGAGCCGGTGGCAGGCTGTCAACAGTGTACTGACTACGTTGTCAACTGTTTCTCCAGGTGCCAAGGAAGTTGTGATGTTAGACAGGGAGCACATTGCCCTTCAGTGTGCACTACTCAGTGCCCAAGCATGTGGCATAGCCTCTGTGGAGGACTACAGACGCTATCAGAGACCTGAAGCAACCCTGCGCAATCAGCAGACTGCAGAGACATCAGGGTCTCAACTTCAGCATAGCCTGGCACAGGATCACAACGGCAAAAGTGCTGTTGTTCACAATGACGGTCACAGAGACAATCACGCACTCAGCCACCAGGTGAGTGGAGTGTGTGATAGCATGATGACAGCTGAGCACAGCACAGGACCAGTAGTCAAAGTTGGTAGTCATCACAGTGACAGGCTATTGCCAGGTGAGGGAGTGTGTTTGATGGTATGCTTGCAGCATAGCAATAACCATCAAAAAAAGAAAAAAAAACTTTCAAGTACCTGTGCTAGGTATGTGTGGCCAAGTCCTATCTCGCCTGGCTGGCTTTCTCCGAGCATCACAGCAAGGATGCATGACAGTATAGCACAGCACAAATCCGCAATGGCTCTGACAGTGAACCTGATGGTCCCCATGTTGACAATCAGTCATTAGGCAAGGCCATTTTGCATGATGTTATGTTGAAAGCTGGCAAGGATGAGGCATGGCTGCAAGGGATGTGTCATGTCTGCCCCTGTTAGCTGTTTTGAACAAGGCTGTTGCAGTGGGTGTGTTGGAGCACAGGAAGAAAGCATCAGTGCACATTCTTTTTGCTAGGGTCCGGGACTATGGTGTACATCTGCCCTGCCTGGGGGGGTCCCATCATTTTGTGAGCACCGCTATTCGGCAGGAAACAGATGTACACCCTGTCTGTGGTGGTACCTGATGTGTTCTCCAAAAAGTAAAGCCTGCCATAACGCAGTATGCAAAAGATGGCAGGGGCCAACGGTGCCAACGTCTGATTGACAGCTGCCGCTATCTCGGAAGCTACGGGGGCTCCCAGAGGTATGCTACAGGCGGTCCACCCGTTCGGGGCTGATGCATTAGGCGCATGATCGCAACTAGAGCAGAGTGTTGGCAGCGCCAATGCGTCTGAGGAACATTTGCAAGTATTGTGCCACAGTCTCAACATCAGACAAAAGCACATGCTTCTGAGCCCATGACACTGATCTGCGCACCAATAACTAGAGCAGAGCGAGACTCAAAAGACTTATGGCTCGAGTCTCACTCTGCTCTAGTTATTGGTGCGCAGATCATTGTCATGGGCTCAGAAGCATGTGCTTTTGTCTGATGTTGAGACTGTGGCACAATACTTGCAAATGTTCCTCAGAAGCATTGACACTGCCAGCATGCTGCTCAGGAACATGGACAAGCATGAGTCAAACGCAGTCTCAATGCGCCATCAGCACCATGTTGAGACGGTTTTGAGCAAGAAAGCATTTGCATACATGGGCCAATGTGCGCTTCCTGCAGCATGTTGATACGCAAGCACATGCTGTGAGGGCTCATTGAGCCAGCCCCTGTTGCGTTTGCTGCACAAAGTGCAATGGTGGGCGTTTCTGACAAAGATTCTGCACTTGCTGGCTTGAAACCACGTCGCACAGCAGCATTGTCACGACACACAGGCAGATCGCTCTCCCTTGGGAACTGTCTTTTCGGTTGTGAGCATACAAGTAGTCACCCTGCAGGCCAATGTTCAGGCACCTATGGCTTACATGTACAGTAGCTTCTCCTTGCAAGGACACCCCTGGTAAGGACATTTTTGATGTAAGGACAATGCAATTGGGAACCCATTACTGTACTGTGAATGCGATGGCACAAGTAAAGAAGGACAACTCGTTGTAAGGATGATCTTCTTGGGAAACAAAGCAGCCGTTACAAACAGAATTCACTGTAGTGTTCTTGTGAGGCTGTCAGTGGTGGCACACCACTGCAGAAGCAGCTAGCAGCAAGTATTGCTCATGTCATGCTTAGTTGCTCATGATGAGAATTTGCTGTCCAGGCAAGACTACCATATCAGGCAGCAAATGCATTTGGTCAATACAATGCAGAGTGGTTGTGGTGGTGCAGCTCAGAGGGTAGCTGTTTGACTCGAGCCAGCCCTGAGGGGCAGGGCAGTTTGGTGTGGACCCTGCATGTGATGTGCTGTATGAGGCCTTTCTGTGAGGTTGGTGCTCAAGTCCTGCAAGGCAGTGAACCTTTTGAAGGTCAGCATCACTCAGGACGCTATATGGTGGTGCAGGTGAGGGGGCAGCTATTTGACTGGAGCCAGCCTTCAGGGGCAGGGCAGTATGATGTAGCCCTAGCGTGTGATGTGCTGTACGAGGCCTTCTCTGTGGAACCTGTTGCTCAAGTCATTCCACATTTACTGAGCTTCAAGACAGGCAGACTGCTCCTATCAGATCCATCACGCCGGACCAAACAAAACAGGTAAATTTGCCCTGTGATCTTGGCTCCTACATTTGCAGCTGGCCTGCAAAAAATTGCGCCGGTGCCTTCTGTGTGCCGTGGTGCATTGAGTGCATATCACTGAATGTTCATGCTTTCATGCCAGCAGTAAACATGTCTATCTATCATCTCTGGCGTCCTTGATGTCTCACATCAGGTTTGAGTCGAGCTGCTATTGCTTGAGACTGCAAGGTCTCTCTAGCAAAGATCAAGCGTTTAGGCAGGTATCGTGTGCAACTGAATGCCTGACAGTCATTTGCTGGCTACAGGGACAGGTTTTTACAGCTACTCAGCAGTCAGTCTCCAGCAATGATGTTGCAAGAGAGGTCTGAAGTGACTATTACAATGGATGAACTAGACACACAAGTCGAGTTGCAGATCTTGAAAATCAGGCAGGGTCAGGATACTGTTGGCCCTAAACACTGAGCCCTGGGCAATGCAGAAAAAAGAAAAGAAAAGAAAAGAAAACTCTACACCGTTAGGCGTCATAAAGGGAGCCTCTGTCTAAAGAGGCAGCCCGAGAGGCAATCAAACACAATGCTTTCCGCAGCTCGACCCTTGTCAGTGATGTTGCTCCACCACATGGCTCGTCTGTTGAAGAGAGGCTGCCTAATATCAACCATGTGAGGTATCAACCATGTATGTATGTATGTATGTATGTATCAACCATCATATCCAGAAAGTGGGTGCTGCTGTAAAATTTATATCTGTGCAACATTGTGCGGCATATGCATCAGCCTAGGTGTGGGTGGTGTCACAGATACTCTCATGCCCAAGTGACCTCTCAGTCTCAAAATAGGTGCTGCTGACAGACTAATCCTTTTGCTGCACTCTCAACAAATGGTCATTCGCTTGTTTCTTTGTGCAAGAGTCCGAGACAGCAGCTGAAGCTTAGATGGCAAACACATGCTGCTGCATGTTGACGGTCGCTGGCATCTTGAACATGATGAACAGCTCAGCAAGCTTGCTGTTACAGCATACTGCAAGCCAACTAGGAGATATGATTCTAGTCTTTGATGTGCAAGTTCAATTCTGACAATGTCCTGGGTGCCACTTATCTGTAACACCGACTGCACAGGCAGCAAACAGACGGTAACGACAAAGCAGACTATCTTCTGAACAAGGACACAGCAATGTTGGCGGGACACTTTGTAAACAATCGAATTGGCGTCAGTGCCAGACCATACTTGATGATGAGTCAAAAATTGCATGGCAGCATGCCTTTAAAAGCTAATGAAAAACGGTTCTGAACTCCGTGCAAACTTTGAACAAACTGAGAAGGATGTATGACATATTGCTGACAGCAAACACTGCTGAGCTCCACTGCGCAAATAGTGCCCCATCACCATGACTCATGTGTGATGTACAACTATAGTGGCTGGGCTTCCTTGTGCTGAGTTACTCCAGAATGGATCTTTGGCTCTGTACTGTTGGTCTGTGTATTGACATTAGGAAAGGGAAACTGGAGATCATGCATGCAGCCTCTCCGCCCCACAATAATCCCCACATTTTCAGCTGTGTACCCTGCATGCAAGCCAGAGATGTCAGCAGTTGCCGCATGCATGTTAGTCATCTTGCATATAAAGGCTTTACCAGACAATGGCGCTGTCGCCAGCTTTGCTGCCAGTTTCACACATGTTGCTCAGATCATCACAGCCAAAAGCGACAACACATCGCGCTGGGAAGGGTAAGGCTCAATCCAGCTGTGTGATCAAGCTAACAAACAGGTCATGGTTGCAATTTGAAATATGTGCAGGGTGATGAAGCAGTCACCTGTCATGCAGGCTGTGTGAGACTCTGTCTAGCAACCTCTATCTCTTGCAAGGGCTCAGGGCTCAAATGCTGAAACCCAGCTGCCTTGCTGACCAGCTTGTGCCCATTGGCAATGAAGTGAAGGCATAACTGACGCAACTGCTTTGCTGCATGGTCATCAGCCACTTCCAAAAGCTTACAGCAGTTCTCAACAGTCACACCACGCCTCAGTGCCACTTCTGCTTCACACACCGAGTATGGCACATTGTACACAGATGCCATCACGAGCAGCTCAAGTGCTGCTGCTGCGTCTGGCTTGTTGTCTGGCCATGCAATCTGAAAAGTGTAGAAGAACTCAAAAAACATGGCAGCTGTGGCGTGTGAGGGCTGGATACTGCACTCATGGCAGCACAGCATGTCATCTAGGGCCACTGTCTTCTTACTGCCCTCCCATAAGGGGCACCACCGCTGAGCCATCACCTCGCAGCTCTTGGCTACTATGAGCTTGTGAAGAAGAATGTCACGCTGACCCACTGACACCTTCGCATCTGGGTATGCATCTGGATTGTTGAAGCTGTTGGAAAGGTACCGCTTCACTGGTGAGCTGTTGTGGGCACTCTGCTTGTGAAGCTGCCGGACAGCTGGAGCCATGTGGTGCAGATCTGTGATCTGCAGCTTGTCTGTCATCCATTTCCTGACTTCTGGAGAAGCGTGCAGAAGCTTCAGCAAAACTGAAGGCATTTGAATGGCTGCATTGCACACACAGAAAAGTTCAGTTTGCTTGCACAATGGTGTTAGCTGCAAGGGTTCTGCAACATAAGTGAGGTCTCTCGTCTTTTGGGTTGGCAGCCACACGAGATCCATCGCTTAGCAGCTTCAGTAAGGGTGCAGGCATCTGTGTGGCTGCAATGCACACAGACCAATGCTCAGACTGCTTGCAAGATATTGTTGGAAGCAATGACTCAGGTCTGTTGTCTCTGTTGTTGGTGCTGCAGACCAACAATCATTCAGCAGCCTCAGCAAGGCTGCAGGCAATGATGGCTGCATTGCACACACACAGTTGTTGCGTAACTTTATTTTGCAATGTGCTGTGCGGTTAGACGCATGAAGTGCATGAAGGTGTGTTTGGCTTCATTTGCTTCAAGATTTGAGGATGTACCCACATATATTAATGCTGAATTTGCTGAAAAGGTCATACCACCAGAAACATGCAGTCAAGATGGTGAGCAAATGCAATTTGCAATGACACTGCAACAAGCCATGAAAAGCAAGCGAATAAAGCAGAAAGAGTAGCTTTTGCAGAAGACCTTTCACTTTTACATGATCAAAGCCGGAGACGCTTGATCGGATGATTGATTGCTTGGTTGGTGATGCGTTGACGGACTGATGACTGGCGATCAGCTCATGTGCTTTTGTAGATGCTTGCTCAGTAACAGGGGAGAAAAGGCTCACCCTGCTCCAAGTCCTCATCAATGTCATATACCAGCTCACATGGCAGTACAAAACGCCGCGCAGCCTGCACCACAACCCAAGGCGCTTCCATCAGCCGCTTTGACAGCTTAGCCAGTTCCCAGCGTTCATTTTCTGCCCAGCACTTCTCCAGAACACCCACAATGAAGGCATACGCCTTCTCCACATCTTCTTGGATGGGCTTCGGCACTTCTAGGGGTGTGTCTTGGCTCTGAATCTGGTCATTCCTGACTTTGGCTGTATGCATGAGGTGACTGATGACGTGTGATAGCTGGGGGCCGGTTGGTAAGCTGAGCTGGGAGCGCAACTGAGTGGTGTCGCCTAGAGCTGGATCCGTGACTGCCACTGCACTGGCCACTAAGCGGTAGTGGTTGTAGTCTTCTTTGTCAAGCAGTGACACTAAGGGAGAGGCAGGTGGGCAGTCATAGGGCGCAAGTACAGTCGCTCTGACTAGGAATGGCTTGGCTGCTATGAGGTGACTGATATCTGCCCAAGCTGAGTCTTGCGCATGCTGCCGGTATGCAAGCACATTGCGCAGGAGCAGGTCCAACAGCATCCTGAAGTGCTTTGCCAGGAATGCTAGTTCTGGGTCTGCGCTCATACAAGCGCACAAACTGATCAGCACAAGCCAGGAAGCACTTGGGGTCTGGAGAATTCTCTTGCACTAGGCCACGCAAGTACAAGGTAGCCAAACGGTTGCGCCCAAGGTACTCTTCTGGAAGCAGAGTGTAGCCTGCATAACCAGTGCCTGTGCCAAAGAGAGCCTTCAGAAGCTCACTGCTGCTATCCACTAGCGTGCTGACTCGCTGCAGCTTTCCATTGACAAAGATCTGCAAGGGTTGCTGCAGCTGCGTCTTTGGGTGGCTAGCTAGACTATCAAGCACCCGCATCAGCAAAGGCTTGAACTCCTTGTAAATTTCAGGTAACAGGTCCTGGCTCAGGAAGCTGTCAATGTCAGTGAATCTGATGCCGGCACTGCGTATGAGCTTCCTTTCAAGGATGCCTGCTGAGTGATACTTGATGATTCTCCATGGGAAGCAGTCATCGAATGGCAGAATGGTTGCTTCCCAAGGTGCGTTGTTCAAGAATCTGAAATCTGTGCAGCTGGCAAGGTCCAGTTTTGCACCAGAGACATCCTCAAAGATCGTGCACTGCTGCACAAAGCTTTGGAGCTGCTGCTTGCATTCAGCAATCTGCTTGTTGCCAACCTGCACGCCTGTCAAGATAAAGCAGACGCTCTTGAAGAGAGCTTTGCCCAAATACTTCTGTGAGATGAGCTGCTGGAGTGATATGTCTTGCTTTGCTGCTGCATATGTGATTGCTGAGGTGATTGGTTCCTTGTCTGCTGGCACCACACTCACCAGGATCCCTGTGTCTTCTGACAAGCACAGGCACCCAAGCTGAGACAGCACCTCTGCTGTGTCCTTGTTCACGTTTCTGTGTGCACACTGAAGAATGCTCTGAGTCAATGCTGGCTGAGTTCTGCAGTAGGCAGGCGAAACCGCCCAGTAACAACCAGAGGAACCAGCAAGAAGTGGTGTAGACACGCAGGCAGGCTGCTCCATTCTAATCTAGCCATGCTCCAGAAGTCCTTGAGCCAATATGCAGGTGGGCAGGAACTTTTGGCATTTGGGGTGCTCAAATTGTGCCTGGTGTTGCCTTTCCAGCTTTCTGGCAAGCTGTCAACAAAGTCCTGTGTAGTTGGCGCTTTGACGTTCATGTTGCCGTTGTCAAGCAAGGAGGTGCCATGTGGATCAAACACCCTGCACTCCAGCGTATTTTGCACTTGGACTGCAAAAACTGCATGCATCACTACATATGTAGCCATGCATTGCTTGGCAAGATCAATGAAATTGCTAATATGCAATGCTATAGCAACCATCAGTGCATGCTAATCAAAAAGTGGCTACCACAGCATGCTCCTTGTGTCATCTGAAGCTCATTGCAATCAACAACGATCACTGCTGCAGACAGGGTTGATGTGATGAGGATACTGCTATACAAGCAGGCGTACAAACAACAACTGTATCGGTCACTGACTGGCTGCTGTGTCAGTACCAAGCACAGGTCTCACAAAAGGAAACCTGAATGGGACATTGTGCCATTAGTGTTGTAGATGACCCTACTTACCTGGCAATCTGGCGCCATGCATTGCAGTCCTGAACCTTTTGGTGCTCGCTATTGGGCATCAAGTCATAAATCTTCCTCATGTGATTATCCTTCCATATGCAGAAATCCCCTTTACTGTCCTCATGCTGGGCAGATGCAGTTGGGCCGCATCAGAGCTGTGCCGCAGTGTTGTTGCAAGGTCAGAGTATCTGCAGTCACTGATGACATAGGCCAGAACTTCATTGATCTCTCTGCGCCTGACCACTTGACCAGTTTGCCTGAGCGCTTGTCTGAGCAGTGCTGGAGTGAACATGGTTAGAGGCCGGCCCTTTGCAATGCAAGCCTGCTCCAGTGGCTGCAGCATTGCATGCAAAAGTGAGACTCCTGCTGCTCATTTTGGTTCTGTAATAGTGTGCTCAAAAGTGTGCTCAAAAGTGTACTGAGGTGTGGACTACCGCAGCAAGTCATCATGGTGGTGCTCTGACAGGGCGCTGGTTTGTGCGTATTGCAGGCTCTCAGCAGATAGCGTCAAGGTGCACTGCCAAGCAGCATCTGATTTGCGCAGCATTTGACAGATATGCAAGTGGTTGCCACCCAGATTTGAGTGCTCTGCCAAATTTTTCACAACATGCAAGACCATCTGCTGGCATGCTATCCCTAGTTGCCACGCATTCATGCAGCAGCACTACATCGCTGTCGGCTGACTCCCTGATGTAGACTGAAATGCAGTCAACGCTCCTGGTGAACAGGAGCAGGCTTGGAGCAACCTCACAGAACTCCTTCAATGTCGTGGCCTGGAAGTCATCAGCTGTGACTGCCTCCTTGCTGATCAAACTCTTTGCTGCAGCCTCTGGTGTGCGTAAAGCAAGCCTGAACAGGGTCCTTGGGTATTCAGCACCTGGGGTCAGGGTTGGCAGGGCTTCGCATGCTGCTGTGACGGACACAAAGGGCTCAATCTGGCTTGAGGCCTCATGTTGAATATCAATGTAACGCTTGCCCTGAGGGTCACCAATGTTGTCACGCAAAGATGGCTTCCCATTGGGCAAGCGCAATGCATGTGGGTCCAAGAGCAGCATGTAGTCGCCGCTGATCAGCTGAATAGCATCTGTGAGGGAGTAGGCAGTCATGGCACCTCTACCAAACTGGCTTATAGTGTGACTGTCATGCTCCTTGTCACTGCTGCCAATCTTGCGAGTGTAGCCAGTGAAGTTTGCCTCAGTGAACAGCGCGTTGTTGCCCACTAGCAACGCGACCTGCTGCGTGTCTTGCAGGCCATCATGCAGTAAGGTATTTGTGGAGTAGTGTGACTTGTCCAGGACAATGATGAATTCAGTTGCCCGAGCGTCATCAGCATTTGCCAGCATCTCCTTGAGGCATACACTGCCACCTCCATACCTGCATGCATTGATGCAGTTGGCAAGACGGTTTTTTTGAGGCAAAAGCCTCACCAGTTTGCCATCTGCATGAGTGATGCTGGGTGTTTGCTGCTTTGCAGGCAACCATGTGCGCATGCACTGTCACTATCATATCTGCATGCGTGGATGCGGTGAGCACGCGTCTGTCCTTAACAGCTTCAGGCACACATTCAGGCACACAGGCACACATATCTGCATGCATGGATGCAGCTAGCCAGGCTGCTTTTTCAATAGCTTGAGGTATACATCGCCACCAACATATCTGCATGCATGCATGCGGCTGGTGAGACTCGAGTCCGATCAGTGAGACAGTAACAATCAAGTATTATCTGATAGTTGTTGCACGAGCCATTGCTCCTGTATGCACCAAGCTGGGTCATGGAAGCCTGGCCCAAAAGCATGTGGAAGATGATGATATGAGCCAGCATAAATGCTAGGCGTGTGGTCTCAAACTGTTTCGCTTGAGGATGTCACACAATTTGACATTAATAACTCACTGCATGATGTTGTTCCTGATGCATGTGGTGATTGGCTCCTCCTGGACAAAGCTTGTGTCCCAGTTGCAACCATGATGAAGAGGGGAACGGTCTGTGGTTTCTGCACTTGCAGGCTTTGGTCTGCAGCGTGGCTCTGTGATACAGAGTCGCTTTGTAGGAGGTACGGCATCCTCTGATGTCAGATCCACGACTGCTGTTGTGCCATGTTGGTGCTGCAAATTGCACAGCAAGTTGCATAGCGCTCCTGTGTCTGTGGTGATTGCGAGGCGTTTCATGTAAGAGCATGGAATGCCAGGAAATAGAGGTCAAGAGGACCTTGAACATACCAAAGCATGTGTTTTGGAATTGCAGCAATTACTTTCATGCTGTGCGCATGCGTCTTCCGTGTTGCTCACCTTGACATCAGCCTTGATTTGACCCGGCGTGCGCTTGCGTGGGGTGCGCTCACTTTCTTGTAAGCTGTTTATTCCGGCCATGATCTTGGCATCAGCACGCGACTGGCTTTTCCGCTCTGCTGACATGAAGCCGTGCGCAAATGACGAGTGGAATGCACTGCGCGGGGTGTACCGCGGATCCCATGACCTAGCGTGGATGATCACTCAGGAGGCGAAGTTCAAACTCTGCGGGCGACTGTAACGTGCATCGAAATCCAGGGCACAGAAACTCACGCCAGCATATCCTCGATGAAGTTGTGACAGCTTGCGTGACAAGGGCGTGCCGCTGAGCCCGCGTCAGCTCTAGCACAGTGAGCGATTGCGAGGTCGTCTCAAAGGAGCATCTGCGGCATTTCGACCGCTGCGCAATCGACACGTACACATCACGGTCCGTTGCTGTTTTCTGCAGCAGTTGCGCAAATGGCACGACTCAGTGTTGCGTCATGATATCACGAACTTCGTGCATACTACTAGCATTCCATGTTGCATGTGCTTGTCATGCATGCTTTGCATGCTGAGCATGGCTAGTGTCTTTGCAGGTTGCTGAATGGTCCGCGGACTTTGCAAGCACCAGAGCAGTCTGTAAATCCTTTCGCAACATGAAGACCTCCGAGGCTCCACATGCTCTCTAGCTAGAAGTCCTGGCTTGACTACTCAAGGAGCTACTTGATCAAAACTCACAAGAGTTTGTGTGAGAACTTCACGCCTTGTAGACGATCTGTTGACAGAGCAATGAAGAATTTCCCAGACGCATTGTTCAGTCTTTGCCACAAGCCTGATGGAGCAGCCTGGCAGCTAGTAAATGTATGTTCAACAACACTGTAACCCATGATAATGGTGTTGAGTAAGGAGTGAGCTGCTTACTTGAACTGACTTGTAGCTTGACTAGCAAATTGTACGCGCGTGACAAGCAGTAGCAGCTGCACTCAAAAGGCCCAAGGGTATACATACCAGGCCACCCCTCAGTACTCAGGTCACTCTCAATCAACTGCTTGCTTGCACTGCTCAAGACATACTGCCGCTCAGTCACAACAAGTTCACTTACAGCCTATTGTGTCAGGTAGCCTTTGAATGAGCAGCTATCTGCTCTGCCGATACTTTGATACAGGCTGGGTGCCTTGTTGCCATCACAAGCTGTACTGTCCATCGCCACTGGAATTGCTTGCCAGCATAGCGCTTTGGAGGCTCTCCATCACTGATAGGCTCTGATGCACTGCTTAGGTTGAGTCATTAGCCTGCTTTTGCCTGCTGTGTGTTGCATAGCGTAGCGTAGCATGGGTGCTGCTGATTGCGATTTACTGCCTGCTTGGCACTTTGCACTAAATGCTGCGGGTTTGCATTGCATGTTGCATGATGGAGGCAAAAGCCAACACCCCTGGTGGCTTGTCACGCATCAGGCTTTGCAGCATATAAGGGGGACGTGTTGTAGAAGTCGTTTGCACCAGAGGCCATAAATTCCTCAAAGCTGGACCATTTGGGCTGCCAACTGAGGGCTTCCCTGGTTTGGCAGTTGGACATCATCTTGCCCCTTTTGCTGCCATGCTCTTGGCCAGTGAACTCTACAGAGCCTGGGTAGACCCCTGAGGTGGTACACGCCTCCATCATCTCCTGCAAAGCGCAGCGGCAATAGCAACAGGGTTCAGCTGGGGTTTACTAGTTGGGCTGGATGAATAGATGTAATGCAGAAATGGGTCCAGAACTTCACTTAATTAAATTAATCAATTGATCAACAATTAAAAGGGTCATTGCCTTGTTCTTGGCCAGTGAACTTCACAGAGCCTGGGTACACCCCTGAGGTGGTGCATGCCTCCATCATCTCCTGTGAAGGGCATCTTGAATCACTTGTATTGTGAAGCAATATGAGTTCAGACTTGAGTGATGATTGTCGCCATTCATAACTAACATGAGATAGTTTGAGGTTATATAGCATGCAATTTTCTGCAGGGGAAATGCAACTACGCTGTGGGAAGGAAGTATGGTCAGAGTGTGCAGTCAACAAAGCTGCCATGACCATGCTGGGAACAGTTTGCGGCTGAATTGGCACCTCCATGATTTGTTCTTTCGCTTTGAATCAGCATGCACTTGTGGTGGGCAATGCAAACGCGCCTTGTCACATTCTTCAGGAGCGCATGAGCAGACTTGAAAACCACACAAGGGTAAAAACCCTCCTCAAACAGACACTAATGTGCCTGGCAGAACAGACAAGTCACAAAGTAGTTTTTTTGCACGTGAGAGCACATTTTACCTCAAAAGTCAGAGGGGAGCCATCAGCGCCCACAAAAACCCTTCCCCTATTATCTGAGCTGCTATCTAGTGCCTGCAGACCAGAACAGGTCAATGAGACTATCTCAATCTAGCAGTCTGTATGGGCACAGGACATCATAATGATAATGATCAATGGTTATACTTTCCAGCACATGTGCTAGGTGCGTGCGGCCCAAGTCCTATCCCACCAGGCCGGCTTGGTGTTGGCCTCTGAGCGTCATCAGGACATACTGATTTCTGTCACAGCCTCCAAGCCCGCCATGCACAGCACAAGACTGGTGTCTCGCACTTGTCTGTGCACCAGATTGCAGACAGCAGAAAAGGATGTCTTGATGGTCCTCGTCAAGGTACAAATTGCAGCACCGACAGCTTACTGATACTTGTGTCAGCCCTTGAGGCTTGCATGCATTGTCAACAACCAGCAAGTCACAATAAATTGGGCAGCAAATTGCACACAGAAGACAGGACTGTCTAGGCAATCCTTGTAATACGTCAACCTATCAGCAGCAGCGTGATGATGTCTGTGATTGACCATAAGGCTTGCGTGCAGTGCTGAGGACCTTCAAATGGCAACAGTTTGGGCAGAAGACTGGCAGCAGGATTCCTGCAATGCGCAGGATTTTGTGCAAAGATAGCTGGCTCACCGCAACGCAAAGACGTGCTGCGTCCTCGTAGTGTATGAGGTTGACAGTGTAGCCGCCCCATCGTGCTACTTGCTTCTGCCGCAAGAAGAAGGTGTGAGCTCCCCTGCAACCAGCCAAGGCCAATTTTGCTATGGCAGTGGTTGCAGCCTCTACTTGTTGGTGCCCTGTGACGTAAATCGCGAGCGAATGTACGCCTCAGCTAGTGAGCTGAGTGGATGTGAGGATGTTTGCAGCTGTTACAGACTCTACTTCCATAGGATGTAATGTCGAGAGAAGTTATCAAGTTGGTTTGGGCGCAGCATGCCCACAAGATGGTGTTGGCTGATCATGTTACAGGAATCAAGCTGTGCATGGTGTTGCAAGCACAAATCTTGATGCAATACATGTATCATATCATCTACATCAAGTCCCCAATGATCTGAGCTGATCGGGATGCTTCTGAGATAGCCTACCTGTCTGCCTGTCTCTGACTCTGAGCAAAGGTGTTGCAAAAGTGTTGCACAGATGTTTGCAAAGCGCAAGAGACCACAGCTCCTTAGGGCCTAAAGCTGCGGAAGTCACCTGTTGGAGTGGTACAGCCCCACTAGGCGGATTGCAATGCCACCAGCTTTCAAGATAGCATCCTCTGCTCCCAGCAGCCTGCACAGTGTCACCAGCATCATTGCACAGCATGACTGAGGCAAGATCAGTGTATGCAAGACTGCTATGATGCTGGCCAACCACAAGGACTTGTGATGCTCTTGCAGCGTGTAGATGCATTTGTGCAGCTGTGGAATCTTGTGAAGAATGAGTATGTGCAAAGTAGAAACAAGAATCGCCTGAATTGTTGACCTGCTGCATTGTTTAAGACAGACTGAGATAGCAAACAGAGCCAAGCAATGCAACGCAAAGCATCCATATCTTTCCGTGCAAACACCTACTTGTCTGTGCGCTCGCTGGAGCCTCGCTCGGCAATTTTGCAGTCTTCATTACACAAGGAGCCATCATCAACCTCATACAGACCAGCACTGGAAGTAAAGACAAGTGCGCCTGTGCCATCCCATAGCTTTGCAGCTTTTGCAGCCTGTATGCAGCAGCCCTGTGAGATTCAAGGCTTGCAGGATACGACGCATGCCATTTATCAAGACAGAAGGCACAGCACATTGCAGATAATGCACTGTATGGGCAGCTCTGGGTGTACTTGCCTGAGTTATTGACAAAAGGCATGCTCTTGCACAGGTTTGCATGCCACGTTATGTAGTGCTTATGAGCAGCAACAGCATCAGCAAATCAAGGCAGTGCTACCCCTTGTGCAAGCAATGGTGTTGTAGCACTGCGGCAACCAATACCAGCATTCTGCAGAAGCAGCTGTGCGTATCACTTTCATGTGCGTGTCATATTTGAAGGGACCTGCATGACAGGCCTAGGTAATGCTGATCAAAGGAAAGGGCATGCACCTCTGCTGGATAGTCTTCACTGCCAGATGGTGGTGCTGAAAATAGCACATATGGAAACTTTTGCCCATCATCGTCAGCCTTTGTTCTAGGCTGTATATGCATCTGTTTCAATCTGCAGCACAGCGCTTGTGAGCCTGCTGTGTGTTTGTTTCTTGCAAGATCCTTTTTGATTGTACCTATCATGATTTGTGTTGCTGTTGGTTTGCCCGAAGACTTTTGCAGAGGGGTGATGCTGTTGCCACAGGATGCCTACATAGCTCCCGAGCACGCCAGGTCCGACGACGAGTAGATCGTAAGAGCTCGGCAACGCTTCGTCGGAACTTGCTTGAGCTTCTTGACTGCTACTTCGTTGCATGACCGGTGTGCACCTTTGAGGCTGTAGTCGTGACCTATCGAAGGTAGGAGCTTGCTTATCACGCTGCCTATGCAAGTATGTACTAGAGGTATACGCTCGCGACTGAGATATGCGTGCGGTTGCCGAGATGCCTGATTGCGGCCTGCTTCCAAAATGGCACCGGCACCCCAAGAGGGTAGACATCAACAGCAACAAGCCGTCAGTGATCGATAGACGCTGTCGATAGCGTCGCGGCGATTGTGGCAACTGACCAGCTGCAACGCCCTCTGATCTGTGATTAGCAGCGCCTGTGATCCTCTAAGGCGTTGCAGAGCCTCTGTCGCAATACGCCAGCAGGAAGTCAAACTCGCAACTGGCAAGCAGGAAAGCCTCTTCTTCACGATCTCAGACTTATCCGTATTGTTCCGTGACTAATAATCCGAAATTCTTCACTGCAAGTTTTGACTGCACCAAAACCGGACCATGTTGCTGCGCTGGGCGTGGCCAGCGCAGGCTGATTGGCGGGTGTCCTGTCGTATGAAAGTTGCTGCGCATATCGAAAGCGCAGGGAGAGTGTCACTGGGGTACGCGGCGGGGTGGCCCTTGCTAAGGCTAAACGACCAATATTGGCTTTCAGCAGACATCAAGGTTCTCTTAAGAAGGCGCGACAAGCGCTGCAGATCGCATCTATCTGTGCGTGCATAGACATCTTTCATAGGCCAATTGGGTGCTAGTCGACTGCGGTCGGCGGCTGACGCACGCGAAAGCTTGGAGGCAATTTGCTTTGTCCTGAAGCAGCTTTCGCCTCGACCTGCCAACCGGAGAGGTACATCATTTCATCAGCAACTTCGGAGCAATTCAAATTACTGTGCACGTCGTGCGCGTTCCCACTGTACTGTCCATAGAACTTCGGCTCCGACTGTCCAGGTCCCTCTAGTTGCGCGTTGGGCAGTCAAATTTGGAGAGGCGATCTGCTGCTGACAGCAGTGAAAGGAAGAGCCTCCTTTTGAGGGCGTCAGCAGGCGCTGAAGCCTCGGCGTGAACTCGGCAGATGCCCCTGCCTGCAGGTCTTAGACCTGTAGCAATCTTCACACTGCTTGCAGCTGCAGCTGTCACATGCATCATCTCCCTTCATGCTGTCAGCAAAGGCCCAGACAGCTCAGCGCACTATGACTTCAATGGCAGAAGGACGGCACGCATCCATCAGAAGCAACACGTCACCGATCTGGTCTACTTCAATGACCAAAGCATAGCAGCTGAGCTCGGCTGTGCAGAAGCAGTCAAAAATGATGAGCTGCATAACTACACATGCTTCTATCGGAAGCCAAGCAAAGCTGCCGATTTGGCTTCAGACACCATACTCCTAGATGCCGGCAGAATGTGCACAGCTGTGTACAAGCCAATTCCTGCTGATTTTGGTAGACCCTGGTGCATCAGGCAGACCAAATTCGGCAAGACCCTAGCAGCAGTGCCCAAATCTCAAAGGCTGCATTTGAAAGGCACCACACTGGTGATGGGCAGGCTGTCAGGGCCAAATCCCACACATCAGCTGAACATTCATTTCTACTACATACATCTTTGGATGAAGCAAAAGGGCATCAAGATTGGGGATCTAAATCTGATTATTGATTGCTCAGAACCACCAGAATGGATTGGCTCATATGGCTTGGGATTAGCAAGAGCATTTGGCAACTTCAGATTTCTGCATGAACTGCCCACGGCCACAACATTTGATGAAGTCAGATTTTCTTTACCTGGCACTTTCCCTTTTGATCTGCACTTTTATGAATTAGACAAGGGTTTTGATTGTAACATGTTTGAGCTGGCATGGGGTGTAAAACAGCGTGTGTTGATTGATCCTCCCCAGAGTGCAAGTCCCAAGCGAGTAGTTGTTGCTCAGCGAAGACCTTCTGAAAGTCGCCACATGAACAATGTTTCTGAAGTTGTGACAGCTCTACAAGGTCGTGGGTTTAATGCCAGCGCTGTCACTTTTGGCGAGCTGTCTTTTGCAGATCAGCTTCGCACTGTTAGTGATGCAGCTGTGCTGGTTGGGGTCACAGGTTCAGATTTAGTCACTTTGATATTCCTGCCCCTAAATGCTGCTGTTGTTGAAGTATTTCCAATTGTGCAAGGGCAGCAGGTTTTCACGCCAGAATTGTGGCATTTGGCCCAAATGTCTGGCAAGCAACATTTGAAGTATGTGTCTCCTTACAACAGTTCAGTTCTGCGTGATGAAGAAGGTCACATGATTGGGGATAAGCCAGTGCATCAAGTGAATGCAACTGATGTACACATACCTAGTTTGGTAGCATTGGTTGAGTCAGCTGCGCTGATGGTACAAGATAGCATTAGGACAACAGCTTTGATTGCGGATGATGGCAGGTGTACGTCAAGGACAGAAGAGTGGTATGTGTCATGGTTGCAGGAACATATGTAATTGGGAAGTCTTGTAGTCATACAGCGCATTTTGCCTCTTATGTTACTCTACTAGATCTGCTGGTGGCATTACTGGTAGATGATTTATGCATTGCACAACGTCATGTATCTGGGTGTTCACAAGAGTCGCAACATTCAGCTGCTCACATTAATGCCATTAAATGGTCACGTGCTCGCACACCAACTTGTTTGTGCTGTGTTGCAATGTGTTGCATGACCTGAGGCTGAGTGAGCTAAGCTTCAACCCTTAAATTTTCGCAATCATTATGAGTGTGACTCAAAATGATCCGCACTCCTAGTATCCTTTCCCGTCCCGTCAAAGTTTTTGTGATGCAGTGCAGGTCAGTCCTCTAGATCTGCATTTCCCTTATATACTGTAGCAGTGTGAGAAATCAGCACCTCGCCATCTAGCTAGCAATACTTATTATCCCATTTGCGCTCCATAACATATACCAATATGCCGTGAGCAACAATGCAACAAGGATCTGTAGCATTATGACAACGACTTGCATCCCATTTGCTGCATGTGCATGCCTGCAGGTCACTGACTTTGCAACATGAAGCTTCAACAAGTTCAGCATAGTGATTGACAACGAAGACGGTCAAGTCTGCCAGGACACATCCACTTAAAGCACATCCCTTTCACTGCAGCTGCCTCATAAAAGTATACCTGACTGTAAAGAATGTAGAAAAAAACTAGCCTCAAGTTCGCGTCATTTGTTTGGTGAATGCTGGAGTCCCAGCCCCTTCATATCTCAACCAGAAGAACACATACCACTGCCAATGTCAAGTAAGTGATTCGCTTCGCAAAGGACTAGCTGCCAAGCAAAGAGTACAAGGGCCCAAAGCTGTCAATTCGGCTACACCAATCACGCTCACAGTCTGTGCATGCCTGTCTGAATCCCAACAGGCATGTTACACACAGTGTAAAGGACAGACATGGAGAAGAAGACTAGTGCTGTCCTGCAGAGAAGCCAGATGCGCGGGCAGAAAAGCTGTTGCCGCTGCAGTTGTTGGCTGAGAAGTTGTTGACTCATGAAGGCGCTATGCTTTGCAGAAAACGGCGACAAACAAACGGACTGGCCAGAAGCTGACTTTGACAATGGATCAGCTCTTTCTCCTGCCATAACATATGCCCTGCCACGAGGATCAGGACAGAACAACATCAGCACAAGATCAATAATAATGCCTGCCCACATGGTTGCCCTGATCCTGATCATCTCAAGATTTCTCGTCAGAGCTAGGTCGATCTAGACTGTTCCGGTTGACTGCAGCCAGAGCTGCCGCAAACACCTCTGAATCCACCAATTTGCTTCTGGCCCGAACCATATTCTTCTCTTTGTGTAGACCGCTCAGCAGAATGGAGTTTTTTGACACAGCACGCTGTACGCTGAAGTCTGTCACCAGTGACATGTGATCGCTCTGCCATTCTGGTGAAGGCAAACCGCAGTAGAGGTGCTCTAGAGGTGGAGGAATCAAGGTCTTTGTTGGCAGCAGCGTTGTTCCCTTGTCAGCCTGTAGCAGCAGAGCAGGCGAGCTGAGATGCAGTAGACCATGCACAGGCAGTGCCAGCCTAACGTCTGACTCAGATATTTGACTTGAAGGCATGACATGACTCATCCCTGCTCAGCCTGTAGCAGCACAACATCTGGGCTGAGCTGATGTGATAGGCGCACAAGCAGTGCCAAATTAAAATCTGCAGGCCAAATGTATTGCACAATGCAAGACATGCAGCAGCAAGCAGGTGCTTCACATAAAATGACATAGGACACCGTATGAAGAAAGGCCCTCACATTGGGCATATACGACATGCAGTCCACAGTGCCACAAAGCATAGGGTTTAACTTGTGACAATCACACACTATGGCCACAAGGAAAAGCAGAACGGTCTCACATCTGGTGTATATCCACAGCGCCAACTTGCCTCATTTCCTAGAAGCATAGTCTGAAATTTTTAGGCATAGAGGCAATGAGCAACGGCCTTACATTTGGTGTGTACCACATGTAGTCTACAGTGCCCAAGAACTTGCTATGGCAGGTGGTGTAGGGCGGCTCGCTGCCCGTCACCTCGCTGTAGGCGCTGCGCAGCTTCAGGGGGTGCCTGGCTACCCAGGTGGGCTCTGGGTCCTGAGCACTGGGGTCTGATGTGCCTGCATTGCATCCAGAAGCATGTGTTAATTGTACAGTTGGCGTGTGAGAGCAAGATGAACTGCATGCATGGCAGCTGCGTGCGCTTTGAGCAATATATGCAAGGGCAGCAATGCATCTGAACAGGTAAACAACTGCATGGCCGGCCTTGATATGTGCTGTGCCTTTCAAACAGCCTGAAATCAGGGCAAGCAGTGTGCAAGCTCCAGGCGCATTGTACACACACCATGCAAACAATCCAGATCCCGCACTGAATTGGCAGAGTAACATAGTGAGCTCAGATTGAACATGACTGATAATGTAGTGCGCGGCATTGCTCACAGTCTGCAAGCAAGATGTGCTCAGGTCTCGTCCAGGGCATGCATCAGGGTCAAAAAGGATGTTGCTGGTATGGCATGTGCCGGTCTTGATCCCCATTGCATTTAATGTGTCCTGACCTTCAGTGATTGCATGCAAGACTGAGCAAAGCCTGACCTGGTGACTCAAGGCTGGCTGCTCTGTCAATGGCTTGGGTGTCTTCCTCTGCCGTGGGGAAGCCCACAGCCATCTGCAGTTGCTCGGGGCTCCATGTGCATGAATCATCCTGCACATCAGCAACCCACTCGTCAGCATCCGGTGCAGTCTCACATGCTACCAGCATTTCAGGCTGTTTGTCCATGGCAAGACAGGACTTGGCCCACACAGACTCAGCATCTTCATGCAAATGTGCATGTTGGTCATTTGTGTTATTCATTTGTTGTTTTGATTGCTGTGTTGAGTGTGACAAATGGTTCTGATAGGTGGTACCATTCTCACTGTCTATGAATCATTGCTGCTTGACACAACTCCACTCTATAGAACTTGCGAAGCGAGTGAATGCAGCAAGCGACAGAACGAACATAAACGCCTCTTTGAATGCATGTACAGTGAATTGTGATGGCTGGAGGGGGTTGCAGACAAAGGAGCGCTTTATGCACTTTTGCCTGCAAGTGATCCTCCCCATGCAAGCAGGCTCAATATTGCCAAAAGTACCCCTATTTGTTAGAAGCGATGCTGGTCTTGCCAGCTTGAGGGCGTGTCTCCAGACAAATCCTGGCTGCAACACAGTTTGGGATGCATGGCTGGATGACAGTCACAGAACTTAAACTTACCCTGAACAATGGTTTTCTGACAATAGGGGGTCCTCTGCTGTCCCCAGACCTGGGTTTGTCCCCAGACTGCCTTGGCTTATCCAATGATCCCTTTTGCCTGTCCCCTGACAGGTGTCCAGGGTCTGCAGCAGCCCTAGTGTGCTGCAGCTTGGGCGGCAGCCGCCGAGGTGAAAAGATTCCAATATCTGCTGCCAGCTTTGAAGTAGGCGACAGCACTGAAGAAGAAGAGTTCCGCTGCTCTAAGCTGTTACGGGGGGACAGGAGGTCTGTGTCTGACCCCAAGGGGGTCGGCCCGGGAGGAGAGAAGGGGCGGGGGGGCCGGTCAAAACTGGGTCGCCTTTCCAGGCTTGTGCTCTTGCGCAAAATTGACTCCCCTGAATCACCCAAAGGGGGTAGCCCAGGAGGTGAGAAGGGCCTAGGGGGCAGCCCATCTACGGATCCACGTGGTGATCTAGAGTCCCCAAGGAGGGAATCACCAAGAGGGGTCGAGAAGGGCTTGGGGGGTAGCCCTTCTGCAGACCCACGTGGGGATCTAGGGCCCCCAAAGGCAGCTGCTGCGGCGGCTGCTGCAGCAGCCTTGGCTGAGATGGCTCTGCCTGGGGAGGAGGGCAGGGCAGGCTCAGGGCTATTGAAGGTATTTGGCCCTGGGGTGAAGGGCGTCTGGTGGCCATCTGCTGGTGAAGCATGAATCTCAATCTCTGAGTCAGAAGGAATCTGCTTGAGCTTGCGGCTGCCTGGACTTGACTCAAAGCTATCATCCTTCTTGAGTGCACTCACACGCGGTTTGATGAAAGCAGGAGCAAAGAGCGCTGAGTCCTGAATCGAGAACGCCGAATCCTCTGACATCTGGCGGCCTCTCTGAGCTGAGTCTGTCCGCGGGCTGTCGGAATCCCCCGCAGGCCGTTTCCAGTCCTCACGCCGCAGTATAACACTGTCTGCTGCTTTGTCAAGTGGCCCAACTGCTGAAGAAACTGAGTCATGGGCAATGCTGCTGCCTGACTCACCCAGGCGCTGTGCAACACCCGCCCTGTGAGTAATGCTAGCATCCGCCGCGATGGAAGGGCCTGGTGGAAGAGTTGCTGGAGCATCGGAGCCATAAGCTGTTGACTCACAAGCACTCTGTGAGCTCTGCCTCGTCCTCTGAGCCTCAGATGAGCTGCGAGCGCTGAGTGGGTTGAGGTGCAAGGCCAGATTCCCAGGCTCTGGGAAATTTGGCACCTGGGCAGGCGAGCTTGAGAACTTGTCCTGCTTGGTGTCAAACTCAAAGGAGGATCTGTCTGTTGCAACCGAAGCGCCTGAAGGTGAGTCAGGCGGATTGGCTGCAGCCAGCTCGCAAAGCTTCTCTGCAACTTGATCTAATGCTGCCAAATCTGGATTGGAGTTTGTAGGGTCAGACCCACTCTCTGCGATTGTGCTTAGAGAGGTTGTAGAAAGGTGCTTTGATGACTCGACGGTGGACAGAGCTATGTCATCTAGCACAGATGCATCGTCATTGTGCACTGCTTGCGCAATGACTGCTGCTGTGGCGGGGTCCAGGGGGCCGGTGGTGGGGTTGGAGGGGGGCCCAGACATGGAGTTTGGCCGCTGCGGCATCTGCAGCTGAGAGGCAAGTGGGTTTGTGCCTGCTGACTTGGCAGGTGCTGAGTCAGGCTGCTGACGTGGCGATGAAGCAGAGGAGCCGGTTACCAGCGGTGGTTCAGTATCTGGCAGCGTTTGCATGGCAGGCACAGTGTGTGCTGTCAGCTTCAGAGGCTCCACAATGCTGCGAGCAATGCTGCCATACTCGCCAGAGCCATCCAATGCGCACAGCTGTGGCTCTGACGCCACATGTTTCATACCCCTGCTGAGCCCCTTGGCTGCCCCCCCTGCTGCCCCTGGGGCTCTGAGAGGCTTCTTGCGGGGGTTGCGGTGGGTGGGTGACTTCTGAGGGGGTGAACCCCAGAATTCGGATTTGTGGGGTGAGCTGGGGGTGGCTGGGGGGGTCAGCAGGGAGTCAATGGACTCAACACTCAAAGCTGGTGGTGCACTGCGCTGCCTTGCCATCTGCAAAACACCATGCCGTGTCAAGACACAACAGGCTTTACCACAGTTCACTGTTACTCACAAGCAACTGCCAGCAAACCCAAGGCAATGTCCTGCAAGGCATGACAGCAATGCAGAAAGCATGCCAACAAGCGCAACAAACCGCCTCATCGTGCACCAGTCATCGAAGCAAGAATGCAAAAAGCCACAACATGCACCAGACCCGCAGCGTCTTGGAGGAAAGTTGCACTGCAAATGGTTGAGTTGGATTTGCGAGCGTGCACTGTTTGAGAATGTGCAATGCTTGTGGCACTGTGCATGCAGCCTGAGACTGATTCAGCTGGCAAACATGAACAGGATCACTAACTTGCAAGGCAGTGCATAAAACGAGAAGTTGATATGCAGCTTGCTTGTGCTGCATTGTGACCCGAGGACAAAGAAACACAGCAAAGCTTGTATTGCATTTTGCAGATGCTCAAAGTCTGTCGCAGCAGGGGACAGGCATCAAATCTACACCAATCTCTTTTATACAAAGGCGAGAAGTTGGCATTGATCTCAAATTTGTCCCTTGCTGCGGAAAGCCAGAGTGAAGCACAATTGATGCCATTTACATAAGCTGGTGCATACGTCAATGCCTGACTCAGCAGCACCACATGCAGCAGCGTTAACCAGCCAAGGAACATGACCCAGCAGCGTAGAGCCTGAGCAAAAGTACTGCTGCACATGCTTGTGCGAACTTGAACAAGTGTCAGCTGAAACAAGGCTTGGGACTGGTCAAGCTGGCAAACTTCAAGCTTGGTGCTGGAGTTGAGCACTTGCTGCTTGAGAGGAGCTAGCATTCACGCAGCTCAGGTGCAATGCAACCTGAGGTGTGATGAAACAAAGCAGAACAGCAGTCTTGGGTGATTCAAGTGAGCTGAGGGACTATGCCTGACCAACGTCAACATTCTGTCAGCATTGACCATTGTGCAGCCCAGTTTGGCTGAAGCATAACTGGCAGAGCAAGGACGGTCAGAGGGCAGCACAGCAGTATGCACCCTTGCACACGACAGTTCAGCTATGACTGCTGCTCCTCAAGCAGCTTTCTTCAACTGCTTTCACCAATGAAGGCTTGCATGATGATACCTTGAAGCACACGTTTGGCATGTTTTCTGTTTTTTGTTCTTCCATTAGCAGGGGGCATGTACCTTTTCCAGGGCAGCAGGCGAGCTTGTGCCCTGGACCTGTCCTGACACATGCTTCCTGGGCACAGTCTGACAGTCCAGCCTTGGGGTACTGACAAAGAAAGAGAGGCACACTTTTCTGTACTGTTCTTTACTGTGCCTCTCTTGAGCTGGAAGAAGTTACCTTTTCCAGAGCAGCAGGCCAGCTTGTGCCCTGAACCTGCCCTGACACGTGCTTCCTAGGAACAGTCTGACAGTCCAGCTCGCCAGCCTTGATGAACTGGTACACTGCACTCTGAGGAGTGGAGTTGAAGTCTCCCATGACCATGCCCAAGGCATTGCCATTGCATTTGCGCACCACGTCGTTCATGACGTTCAGCAAAGTCCGCAGCTGTGCGATCTGCAGAATCAGGAGCGTTTGTGGAGAGGGTGAATTGGCAGCAAACATGTGTTGACACTGGGCATGTAGCCAGAGTCCATTATGCATTGCCGTTGCATTTGCGCACCACGTTGTTCATGACGTTCAGCAGAGTCTTCAGCTGTGCAATATGCAGAATTGGGACTGTTTGTGAAGAGAGTGAATTAGCAGCAAGCATGAGTTGACACCAGGCATGTAGCCAGGGTCCATGATGCATTGCCATTGCAGTTGAGAAACAAATCATTCACGACATTCAGCAAGGTCCGCAGCTGCGCAATCTGCAGAGTTAGAAAAGACTATTGAGACACTGGGTTGTTAGAGGAGAGTGGGAGGTATGCTGTCATGATGGGAGCCGCTGTCAACAGAGGCAGGACGGGAAAGTGACAGTACACATGTGTTGAGACTGTGCATGCAGCCAGACTTCACCAGGTACTGCCATCAGCAGACCTGTCTCAGCTGCTTTTCTGACTCTTGATCGAGCTCCAGATCATTAATTTTGCTTCTGTTGTGCAACTTGTCCAAGGCATCACAAGAGTGGCTGAGACAGGTCTGCTGCTGGCAATACATGACTGAGGTTGGCCACAACATATGTGCATACATCATGTCAGGACATGTAGTCTGCATCACCAGTAAAATTCACACAATGTATGCACGCTCAGCAGGCTTGAGGAGCGATCACGACGTGACTGCAAGAGGTTATCAACACATGAATGCAGAAGTCCAGAGACAATACAGTGTCACACCTTGATGTCGCCCCTCTTAGGGTTAAACAGAATATGGGTGTTGGCCACCAGCAGAGCAGGGTCCATGAGGGTCTCCACTGGCAGCTCTGCATGCAGCCTAAACCACTTCTGCACCTCTCCTGACAGCAGGCTGACGTCTCCCGACTCATCTACAGTCATCCGCACCTCCACCACTCCTTCACTGGCAGGGTCATCGCCATCTGGGAAGGAAGCTGCAGCACACACAGCAGATATATGATTTTCCTTCATCTGTATGGGAGAAGCAGACAGTAGTTTATGTCATGAGATGATGTGAAGGAAGCTACTGCAAGAGAGAGCAGTCTTGGATTTGAGTTTGCAGCTGGACATAGGTTTGAGAGTGATCTCACTGCAAGTGGCCAATTGGTATGCAGCTGTACCAGCCAAAGCAAACCCAATTTGCTGATCACCAGGCAGTCAGGTCGTCCACTTGTTGACGACCCAGCTGCAGTGTTTCTGGCTCGGTAAGAGTAACTACAAAGACTGCATGACTCATGAGAAACTGAACAGGCTGTGAAACAAATTGAAAGTGAAAAGGCTTGGCCTGATTGGAAGTAATACTTTGTGCTGATGATGTCAGTACAAAGGGTGAGCACGGTGTAATTTCAGGCCCATAGATTGTGTTGAATGCCATAAACGGCCACTACGTTACAGGCTCTCTTGTAAGCTTACCTTTGCGATGAAGCAGAACCAACAGTGCAACATTGTCCTGCAGGCCATAGCTCTGGAATCTGATGATGTCCACGGCAACCGCTATGAAGATGTCTTTACGCCTGCACGGGCAGTGATCAAGGTTGAAGCGGATGCAGCTGCATGCTGGCAGCTTCTGATGACTGCTAGGGCAGCTTGGTCCAATATGTAAAGCAAAAGAAGTGAAGCAGTGGAGAGTTGCCTGCGCTCTTGCAGGTTCAATGCGTCAGACTTGCAAACATGTGCTGCATGAGTGTGAGTGGTGCTTGCAACAAACAGGTGCCTGGTCAACAAATGTTGCAGCTTTTGTCACCCCCAAGTAAAGGTGCACTTTGCTTGCATGAGCAGCCAAGTGCCATTTGGCAGCGCTGCGGGTGTTGGGACCAAAAAACGCCTATCAGAATACTCAGACCAGATAGTCTTATTGCCTGCCTGTTACAGCCACAGACAAGGCTACGCATGCATGACAAGGAGTAGTCACAAAACAGACAAAAGTAACTTCGACACATTCAGCAGACTCCAGCATCCAGCCTCAGCAGAATGAGTCAGGTGCAAACTTACCAGAAGGTGGCACAGCCATCTGATCTGCCACCGCTTCTTTGTGCATATCTGCCTTCATACCTGCAAGTCATCACAACATACTTCTGAAATGTATGACACAGCATACAGAATCAATGGTAAGTCGTTCAACAAGTGCTGCAAATATACTGTTGAAGACTTCAAGCATCTGAGCTGTAGCAGAGACCAGCGGCTAGCAACACGTTAAGACTAAAAAGCACACTGCCTATGCCTGAAGGGCTGCTGCAGCGTTAATCCCAGGTGAATTATGCTGCCCATAGAACGCAAAATTTGGCGAGATACATCTGGCGTGTGCGCCTTTGCAGGGCAAGGACCGCATTGATGTGAACATGTAGGAGGCTTCTGCAAGATCCTGACTCTGCGGTATCACGCTGCTGTGCAAACATAGGAATGGCAAATGGCAACATATGGCTGAATGAACATGCATAGACGCTGATTGCAGCTTGGACATACCTGGCCTAGATTTTCCATGCATCACAAGTACCACCATGAGATTGACAGAGCTAGTCATGGCTGCTCACCCGAGAGGCCCCAACCTGCTGGCCAGCTCATCAAAGTGGTCAACCTCTTGCAAGCTCATGACATCTGGCTTGTAATGTACAATCTCAGCCAGAAGGCCTGGCCACCGGTAATTCCAGTTCAGGCACCAGTGCGGCACTTGCTGATACAGCAACTCGCCATGTGCTGTTGCCTGTTGCACAGCAAACAGACACTTACTGCTCATGTCTGACACTGAACAGGTTGGTGCAGCCATGGGCATCCAAACAGGCATTGAATCTCATGGTTTGAGGTCAACCCACTGCTTCTGTGTGCACCAAGCAGGGTAACAAAACATCATTGGCAACTGTATAGATGACGCATGTTGGAAGCTTTGAAGTCAAACAGAAGAATAGGCGCTGCAACTGTGGCTGGGTGATGATGACTGCTAAGGGTTGCTGCTCACCAAGCCTTCAGCCAGGATGTTGTAGGTCATCACACGGAAGTTCCACTTGGACATCTGCTCTGGAGTCTTCTCCTGTGATTGCGCTTCCTGTTGCCTGGTGGAGATGAAGCGCCTGCGCCTGGGCTGTTCATTTCGAGAACCGCTTGTGCTGGCCTGTGACAACAGATTTGAAGAATGAAGTCAGACTGCAAGGGAGTCTGTCTGTTGTGTGCAGAAGCTGGCAAGGTGTGCTCAGCCTCAGCTCTGATCCTTTGCTGGACCCTAACAGTCTCAGTTGCTGTCTCGTTCTGAGGCGTTGATACGCAACGAACGGCGCCGGCGCACAGACAGTAATGATAGGCACCGTCAGAGTTCTCACAGTCGACCATCACGTGCGGCATGGCAGTGTTTGTAGAAGGGCAAAGTGAGCTGGCAAGGACGGGGGCTACCTGTGCATGCTGCCAAACGCGGTCGTCATACTTCGTGGTAATGCCTCGCTCCTCCCGAACGTGCGACAGAGGACACTGATCACCCAGTTTGCAGGTGCCGGTCCTCTGATAGAAAAGGCACACCCCTTGCTTGTTGTCCATGTTTACCCTCACGCTGTCACGCCTCGTCTAAGCCTTAAGTAAACGTTCTATGCCAAGTCTGCAGGCCGTTGTGCAGACCGGCTGCTCCCATGCCGGAGCGCAACTATGCGACTGCATTCAGCGCGCGCTGAATGCGATGCTACCATGAGCACAAAAGCAGGCCAGTATTGCACTTGAGCTTTATCTGCCCAAGTCAGCTAACAGTAATTACGCCTTCTATAGCGAAACCAGAAGTCGTTTCAGGCCTAGGGATCCAGCTGTCCCCTTGAAGTTACCAGCTGTCCTTCAGCTGGCAGAAGCTACTACAGCTGACGTTCATTTTGAAAAGTCTAGCAAGCACGGCCGATCGCTGTGATTTGGTCAGGCCTAGATAGAACAAGGCCACGGCAGGTGAGCGCTGATGGTGCACAGAAGCTAGAGCATCGTTCGCTTTGCCAGCAAAAGGGAACAAAACAGGTTTGGAAATTAATTCTAAAGATGGGGTAATTGAACCAATTTGACCCAAGTCCAGGCAATTCAAGCAATGCACTGTTTGCAATTATGCATAGCCATGCAGCAGCCGCAAATCAAGTGTAGCGCACACAGATCACAGCCATGGCATGCAGTAAGTAGTTGGTTCAGACTCCATCTTGCATCACAGTAGGTTGCAGTTGTCGAGTTGAATGCTGAGGCATTGTGCAATGGCATACTTGATGTGACCACTGCATGGGAGATGATGCATCACAACATGATGTAAGGCCGATCTCAATGCCTTGAGCAGTCATCGGTGTAGATGCGTTGGAGCAACGTTGTGGGCTGTTATGCCGCAAGCCGCTTGTAGAAAGGTAGTTGCGTGAAATCCCAACAACAATCCTGCCAAAAATCTGCCTGACAATGCAGGAAGCTGCGGTGCTTCACCGCGCACCCTCTTCCTCTTCTTGCATGACATGCTTGCCAAAAATGGTTGCTATTCATCACAGACAGCGTTGGACTGTGCGATTGTGAGTAGATTGCTCGTCCTTGCTCGATTCCCTGATCTGTTGTGCAGAAGCAGAATCCCCACGAGCGCTCCAAACAGCAGCGGCTGTTGTCCAATCAGCTTTAGCACATGGTGTAGCTCCCCAAGTAGAATTGAGCGCTGCATCGCTCAGCGGTCAAGACGAGGCCCTTCAGGCACGTGGCTCATTGACAAGAACTGTCTGCAATGCGCGCATCATTGGCTGTAACCGAACCAAGTCAGCGAGCTGCGATCTTAGGCTCCTAAGCTGTGCAGGGTGGGCCACCCTGCAAGGGGTCATAACTATGTAGTAAACAGCGTCAACTCTATGACGCAAGCCCAGAAGCTATTTGTGCTCGTGCTTGGTGTGGTCGTCCTTGGTTGGCTGACGGGCTTCCGGCCTTTGAAGCAGAGCAGCTCCTCCCCTTCTGAAGCAACAACACAGGTTGTCGAGCTTGCGGACACGGCTGTAGAAAACGACTATCCACCCTTGTTTCAGCACCAGCAGCTTTCCATACAGCATGACAAGCGACTCCTCAGTTTCCTGGAGACAGTAGATTCCAGTCCAGACAGCCTGGGCCGCTTGGAAAATCAGCTGAAGACCTTCTTTGCGCTGTTTGACTTGTCAACTTTATTTCAGTTTGTCCTTGCCACGTCTGAGGATGATGCTTCATCTGTCAAGCAGACTGTACAAGGTGTCATCAGTCAACATGCTCACCTCCAGATCCCAGCTGATCTGTTTAGATATTTGGCGTACTCAGAATGCTCTAATGAGCTGTCATCAAGCAGCAAGGTTTTCACAGCGGCATCAACATTCACAAAGCATCAGCTGGCCAGATTAGCTTGTGCAAATCAGATACAGACGCCGTTCTATGTCAATCTTGAGACAGAGGTCTTCTTCACAAGATCTTCAAATGCTATGAGCTTTTTCAAAGAGTCTGATTGCAGCAGCTATTCTGCTGTTTGCAACTCTGACAAGACTCGCTCATATCAAGCAGCCAATGATATCTATCCTATCAGTGAGCGTGGTGCTGAGCAGCAAGCATTATTGCTTGGAAGTGCTGCAGTGCTTAGGTTGCAAGTTGCAATTGATTGGCGGCCTGCTATTGGTGTCATGCCACAGGTCTTTTCCACAGATGTTGCAAAGCAGTTAGGAGCTTACATTGAGGACAAGTTTGGGGTGAAAAGTTGGCAAGCATTTCTACTTGATCACACACATCCAGACAAGATGGTGCAGCGCCGATCTCTTGCCCAGACTCTTTTCACTGGCCCTGCTTGGGATGCGTATAATGTGTATTGGCTGTTTGCCACTAGGGCGTGTGTCTTTGAGAACTTTCATGTGCCTGGGTCAGTGTTGCAAGCCACTGCAGTTTGGTCGGCTGAGATGTTTCATCAGTGGTCACCGTGTGAAAGTACTTTCCATCAGCCAGCCAAGCAGGGTGTCGTTTCTTTAGTTCATCCCAGCACTAACATTCCATCTGAAGATGTCTGGAGCAAGATACAGCCTTGTCTCAGAGCTGCAAAATAGTATGGTTTGTTTGAAGGTTTGTGCCTTCATATGTATTCGACACAGTGCCTGCAGGTGTGACTTATGCTATCAGGCAAGGTGTCCCCCAGCCGTTTGTTTGAACAGCGGCGTCCCCTGTTGCCTCAGAATGCCACTGCAAATGTCTAATGGAAATCGCGGGTATTCAGCAAACGTTGACCAGCTCTAGATTTACAGGGGTGCAGAGCTTTCGCAATTGATTTGCATTGCTATGTTTGAAAAATGTGGGTGCACCACACACAATGTCATGATGTCTGGCGACCATCTGCCATTCTCTGCTTGCATTGATTATGAGCAATCACTGCTGTCATCTGAGTCAGATGAAATGATGTGCTGCACTTGTTATAGTGGCAACATTATACTGGCAGTCGATCAGGGAGTTGATTTTACATGCTGATCGCATGCAGTGGCAATATGGCAAGATACGTTGCCCGTCAAGTTGTACGCAAGCCGTTTCGTATGCTTCGCATGCTGCCAGACATGCTGCTCCGAGAGTGCTCTTTGCCAACAGCATCATTGGAGCAGTGCGATCTCGCGCAAGCGCTCTACGTGCATTGAGCAGATCAGTTGCCTATTGAGCGCTATGCTGCAATTCTGCTGGTTGTCGGCTGATGAAGGACGCTGACCGTTGGTCCCGCAAGGAAGTCGACATTACGAATAGCGATATCAACATGACGCTTGAGCAAGAAACCCAGCAGGATTTGCTTGGTCTTGGTGCGAGTTACGCCAGTGACTGCAGCGATGAGGGCGATGATTGCGCCAATGAGATAAAGTATAAGGATGCCGCCCTGGGCGCCCAAACTCCGTCGCGACTCGGGGCCCTCAGCGGGAGTGGGGCGGGTAAGCTGTAGTATCACTTCGCCCATTACACAAAGTTCTGAGCTTTGCATTGATCACATCGCGCTTGCTATAGGGAACGGGATTCCTGCTGACAACAAAGTTGACGCGGACGCAGAGTCGCCCTCTTCAAAGCACGAGTGCTCGACTTCCCAGGTGCAGCAGCTTTTCGTTTCTGTTGCTAGGTGTTGCACAGTAATTTGCACGAGCTTGCTCACCTTTCAAGTCAAAACTTGCAACCTGTGCTGCAGGCCAACCCCCACACCTTGGCTCATGAGGAACGACTAGGCACTGTTGTCAATATTCAGCAGGCGTTTCTTCACATGCCAGCAGATCAAGCACAAGCTACAGGTGTGTTGGCGTGTTGACTGCAATCTGATCGCAGAGCTCCTAGCACACCTGCATAGTGAAATGTACCGTTGGCAGCATACATGCAAACAGACTGCATTCCAATTGTAAGACATATCAGTCCAACCAGAAAGCAGATCAGAGATTGCGTCTGCAACCTCCATTGCAATGGCACTTTGATCTGATACTTGCCGTTGCATATGGCCATCCTAGCTTGGCTCAGTCAGTCATGGTCAATTATGTACATGCCAACTCACAGCCAACTTCATCTCCTTCTGATGTGCTTTTCACAGGATCTGCATTGTCTCAGCATGCCCAAGCAAGCATTCCCACGGCATCAGCTGCGGTCATGACTCCACATGATACTCCGTCAGATGCTGCTAAAGAGCCAGCTCAAAATTGTCAACCCACAGCTGCAATCACTTTAGATGTTTCAGAGGCTTTAGCTGAACCAGTTGCACCCGGCAGTCATGCTGCCTCTGCTGTCAGAGCAGAACAGCCAGCATCTGCAGTCAGTCCTGCTGTACCTGATCTTCCCACTGGTGCTACAGCTGGCAGTGACGTAGATACTGCCATGGCAAGTAATGGGCTTTGCCAAGCTAAGGACGCAGTCACGGCTGAATCTGCTTCTGTTGATATGGCAGACACTGCACACCAGCTTAGCAGCACTCATCTTATCTCACAGGCTTTGGTAGATACAGGGGAAAATGCTGTGACAGATGCTGCTGCAGCTGATGCTGCAGGTCTATCAGCAGATACCCTGGCAGATGATGCTGTCAATACCAACACAGCAGCTGCCACGAAGCAGACAGCAGCAGGGACTGCTGATGGCTTATCAACATCAGCACACCTTGCAAGCGCAACAGCCACAGAACCATACCCACAAGCAGCTACTCAGCCGGCTGCCAGTTTGGATTCAAACCCTCCCGTAGAACCAAAACAAGTGGCGCAAGGACCACCTGCACAGACCCTGAGCAGCCAAGCAGCAGCACAGAAGCAGCTTGCTGCATGTGTGACATCATCTCCTGCCCTTAAAAAAGCTCAAGTGGTGCAAGAACTGCCTGACCAGGTTCTGAGCAGCAAGAGCGCAGCGCAGAAGCAGCTTGCTACATGTCTGCCATCACCTGCTGCCCTTGAAATGGCTCAAGGCATGCCTGCAGAGATCCTGAGCAGCAAGGAAGCAGCTGCATACCCTGAATCTGCTTTACCTTCAGCCTCTGCTGGTCAACAAAAGGTACAGCCTCGCTCAGCAACTGTATTCATGCCACCACCTGGCTGGGCTGCCACAGCTGGCAGCTCAGTCAAGCCTGGCAAAGCAGCTGCCGCACATGCAGCTTTAGGTCTGTCAGCAGCAGATGGAATTGCGCCAGAAGCAGCAGAGAATGGTAGCGGTGTAAATTCTGCCACTCTGCAAGCTGGCGTTTCAGTGCCTGTTTGGCATGCAAAGCAGAGACGCTCAAGTCGTTCTGCCAGATCAAATTCAGGATTGGCCTGGTCGCCTGGAGCCGAGGTCCCTCCCACAGCTGCGGACCCTCTCACAGCTGCAGCCAGCATGCCCAAAGGCGGCGCAGCTCTCAAGGGTCAGGCCATTGAGATATGGTGGTCAGAAGACAAGGCCTATTACCCTGGCGTTGTCAAATCCTTCAATGGAAAAACGGTAGGTCTCCGCTGCAATCCCAATGTTGAATAGCTGCACATGTTGCTTTGACATCATCATGGCATGCAAATGCTGTTGTCTCAATCACAGATGCTGCCTTGACTTGCATTAACAAAGCAGAATCACCTGATCCAGCGTTCTTTCCTCTTTTCTGTACAGATAAGGAAGCAGCATACCCTATTGCCGCACTGACTCAAAAGTTCTTTGCAGGGTCTTCATGGTGTATGGTACGAAGATGGCATGAAAGACAAAGAGGATCTGTCACGCAAACGGTACAGGTTGCCTGATCTGTCAGATACTGTCTTCAACCCAGATGCACCTTCAGACACTGACAGTGCTGAGTCCAACAACTCAGGTCAGCTGTCTATTGCAATCATCAAGCTGACTGCTCTGTACACTCATCTCCATGCTACATAGAGTTTGTTGTCAAAGCTCAGCCAGCACAGTTGCAAGACTCACATCTGTGCTTGCAAGCTGTTTATCAGGGGTTGCAGTTTTGAAGTCCATACCATTGGCAAAATCCGTTCTGACAATCAGCCAATTTTACAATTTTGCTAGCTTGTCACAAGCCCTTTCAATGGCCGTCCTGGTCTGCCAGCGAAGGGTTTTCCTGCAAACATGCTTTGTGTGGCAAAGTCTGTTGCCTGATTGGGATCTCAGACCATGTCAGTGAATGCCTGCATGTGCCTAGGACTACAGAGTCTTCAAGCACAAGACTGCAGACTTGCATTAGTGTGTATGCATCATGCAAGCTCAACACACAGCCTCTGCCTGCATCATCACAATGCCCATCTGAACAACTCTAGCTGAACAACAGCTACATCTTGCAGTCTCAAGTGTTTCTGTCAGTTTGCCGGTCACAATGGCGTTTGCATTGACAACCCACCTCAATAGTACATGCCAAAAAGCTTCATTCAGTTTGCAGGTCAAGATGCAGGCGATGATGAACAAGAGGAAGAACCCCCCTCTAGCTCAGAACGCAGACCCCCAGTTGCTGATGCTGCATGGTTTTTGCCTAAGCAACTGCTAGCCACTAGAAGCTCCGCAAGCGATAAGGCTGCATCAGGTGATCTGTCGCATGTTTGTATTCCGTGGCAGATCTGCTGCCAGCCATGCATGCTGCATGTGCAAAGCAAATATATGTATGTATTTGCTGACCAACTCTTGCCAAAATGCTGTGCAAATTGGCTCTCAAAACAACTATCAGCTTGTCCAATGCGGGTGACTCAGTGCTGCCAGCTTTGGTCTGCATTTGTGCAAAAGTTCTTGCAGATGAGTGCGTGCTCACAAGCTTGACGCCTGGCATTTGGCAAAGCTTGCCAAGAGAGGTAATGTGCAGATGCATGCTTCACAATTAGAGCGATGGCTCTGCAGCTTTGCCTTGAGCTGGTGTCATAGTGTCTACCTTGGTCAGCTGACATTCACACTGACTTTAGTTGCTACTGCAGGTGCTACTGCCTCTGCTGGTGCCAGCTTGCCAGCACCTGCTGAGTCAACTGCTAAGGCATCAGCAGGAGCAGTTCAAACAGCTGCTGTCAGCAGGCCACGCCGCACAACCAGACCACCAAGCAAGCTGAATCAGATGTCTGCAACTCCGCTCACTGTCAATGCCGATCTTTCTGATACAGCTGGTCCTGTAGCTGCTGATGCGGTCTCAGCCAGAGGCATGCTGACACGCCGGCAGTCAAGGGCCTTCAGCAACAATCCTGAGAAGTCAGCACAGACACAGGACATTTCTGAGGGCTCTCAGTCAAGGGCAGTGCTCAACAGCCCTGCCAATGGCTCTGTTGCTGATGCTCAACCCAGGGCACAACCCACCAATGCTCCTGCCCCAGGTGCTCAGCCAAGCGCGGACCCTGTCAATGCCCCTGTTGCTGCTGATGACCTCAGGGCTGGTCCTGCCAATGCCGCTGCCTCAGCAGCTCACACAAGGGCAGACCCGGGCAATGGCCCTACCACAGGTGCTGCATTCAATGCTGAGCCAATGGCGGCTCCTGGTGATGGTCCTGCCCCAGACACTCAGCCAAGGGCTGGTCCTGCCCACGCCCCTGCCTCAGCAGCTCAACCAAGGGCAGGCCCTGGCAATTGCCCTGACATAGGTGTTACCTTGGATGCTGAGCCAGGGGGGGTCCCTGGTGCTGTTCCTGCCCCAGCCACTTCTGCACCAGCTAATGCAGGCCATGTGGCTACAACAGTGCCTGTTCAGCGCTTGGCAGCAGGGGCTGCAAGCGCTTCCCATGGCCACGGCCCCTGCCCAGGTGTCATTCTCATTCACTTTGACCACAGTGATGGTGTCTTTGTTGATGGTGTGTTTGTTGCAGCTGGTTCTTGCTTGTTTGCTGGCATGTTATGCAATGGGTGAGAGACAAGTCAAGCAGATTTATGCGCAAGGCATTTGCATCTGCATCCGACTTGAAGTAATCGTCATCTGCAAGAGGTGAAGGAGTTATTGCAAGTAACGCAGTAATAGTAGTAGACTTGAGCTTGTGCTCATTTTGAAAATTTAGTGCTGGCCCAGCAGATGCTTTTCCAACACCAAACAGCAGACAGACAATAATTTTGCTGCAGGAGCACAAGCAAGGCGTCAGGCTGATGGTGTCCAAGGTCAAGCCCACGGCGCAGTAGCACAACAGCGCCCGGCCGTGCCTTCTGACCGCTTAGACATTGACGCTGAACTGGCAAGCATCCGCAGACAGATGGCAGCTGCAGTGCCCAATATCCCAGACCCAATCAACCGTGCAGCACTCATGAAGCTGCACAACATGTTGCCAAGGCGTTCTGGTGCAGCCCCAGCCATGGTCATGAACCCTAGCCCTGACGAAGAAGAGGGCGACTCAGAGCTGAGTTCTTCACAGTCCGAAGCAGACTCTGAGTCAGACTCTGAGTCAGGATTCGAGTCTAAGTCAGATCCTGACTCTAAGGGGTCGGACTGGACGCCCAATGCCACAGCTGGCCTTTGCACACATTCACAGACCTCTGCTGCGCTGTCAGCTCCCAGCAGGGCACAACAGGCAGCTTCAGACGCACACTCTCACGGCAGAACCCAGCCCAGAAATGCCTCAACCCCCCAGGGTAGAAGACTGCAACCCCCGCAGAGCCCAGCATTGCCTAGTCAGGCTATGAGATCAGCAAGTCAACTGCATGCAGCCCCTTCCTCTTCTCCAGCATTGCCTCAACAGGCAACACGGTCAGCTGCAAGGCAAGCAGCAGCCTTCCTGAAAGGCAAGGGCATAGCTTCTTCTTCAGCAGCCAATCAGGCACAAACCTCACAGCCTGAACATGCAGCTAGACCATCACCACAGCAAGCAGCAGCTTTGTCAAAGGGCAAAGGCATAGCATCAGCATCAATGGCTGACCAAATTTCTCTTGAACTGCCCAAGCAGGCAGCTGCTGCTGCCCCTGTTGGCGCTGTTGTGACCACAGGCTGGCATCGCATCAGTGCCAGCTTTGGTAACTCATTGGCCTTGCCTGATCAGGCTGCTGCGCAGAGCCCTGCCTTGACGGATGACAAGAAGAGGAAGGGGCCTGCAGGGCCCAAGCCTGGTAAGTTGCCGTCATGCATAAGTGTGACATGCTAGCATCAGCAGATCCTTGAATGTGCATGTGCTGCGCATTGTGTACAGACCCGGCGTGTTGGACAGTCCAGCCACAGATGCCAATGCATGCATGTAGCACTGCAGCATAGGCATTGCAAACCCCCTGTAGTCTATGGCAGATTACTGCACCAGCAGGATACACGTCAAGCCATATGTCACAAACCATTTGTTTGCTGCAAAAGAATGTCTTCGGTAATCATGCAGGTTTGTGACATGAATCAGCACTCTGTGCACACTTTGCTGCACTGAATATGCATCAGCTTCCTTGAGTGTATGACTTGCCCAGATTGATGATGTGCAATGCAGGTATGAGCACACAAAGCAAGCAGCCAAGCAAGCGCCAGAAGCAAGGTGAATCAGGCACAAATGGAACCATGCTTGACCCTGTCGTCAGGGTTGCTACAAACGGCCCTATGGCAGTCGCCACCAGCTCTGCTGGCGCTGCACACAACGGCTCTGGCCGCAGGGCAGCAGCAAATGCTCTTGAGGTGCCCCATCAACCCCTCAGGCAGACCGCTCTCAGCCCCTCAAAGGCTTCCCTCAAGCCCCAATCAGTCATGCATGGTCCCAGGGCTGGTAGGAGCAGGCCTTTCAGGAATGCTACTGGCCCTGGGACTGTTGCAAACAGCCCTGCAGCTGCTGCAAATGGCCCCCGCGCTGCTGCAGATGGCCCTGCACCATCTGCCAATGGCCCTGCTGAGCTGTCATTGGCATTGATAGTCAGGCCTGAAGATGTCAACAGCGGCCCCTCCAGCTCTGGGGCTGTGCCACGCACCTCTCATCCAGCAGCAGCAGCAGCAGCATCAGCAGCTGACACAGGTGCCCTTGCCCTTTATCCAGCTGGGGCAAATGCCCTGGCTGTTGTGCCCAGAGCTGAAGGGCCTCCTGCACATCCTTGGGCAGAGTGTGGCGACCTGTGCGTGGCTGAGATGATGCCTAAAATGATCATGCAGACTGAATCCTTCAGGGTACGTGTGCACTTGCATATGCTTCAGGGTTCCAGAATGTCTGCTAGTTGAGGACTGAGTGATCATGCAATTTACGCCCGACAAAGGTCATCATCAACACCATGTGCCAAACGTAAATTGCCACACTCATTTGACACTGCAGATTTCATTTCCTTACTTGTGTGCATCCCCAGCAAGCCAAACATTTGGTCAAACGTCATGCTGCGCTAATTATTGCATATTGTCAGTATTGCACAGCTTAGCATTCCCAGCAGCCAGTCCAAGCTCAGTCTCAGCAGAGTTGGGCGATGTCTTGTCAGGAATTTGCTCGTTGCATACGCTAGCCTGACTGTCTCTTACAATCCTGCATGCTGTTTAGGTGTTCAGGCGTTCCAACCCTGATGGGTATGAGGTGTGCTGTCTGGTCCCTGGTTGCAGTGTTGATGATATCAGGTGATCACCTCTAATGACTGTCTTGGTGTCCAGAAGCTCTAGCTGCTGTGCCCTTGCAAACTCATTCAATAGACTGCAGTATGCATTGCTGCAAGCATCCACACAGTGTATGTTGCATTGCTGCTCAGCATGAGTTTTGTATGAATCATGCTGTCAACCTGAATGAAGGCAGCCTTGTCAACCAAGCCACTCCAGAGTCTTATCCCCGCCATATCATCGGTGCACAAGACATGCGCATGCATACCTCATTGCACTCTTGACATCCTTGCTGATGCCCTGATCACACATCTGTGCGTGTTGCAGGGTCAATGCTACAGATGAAGGTAGCCTTGAAATCCAAGCCTTGTTCCCGCCATGTCTTTGATGCGCAAGACAGGCACATGCATCGTTCACCTGCAGCCTTGACATGTATCTCATGCCTAATCAGACATCTGTGCGGCTTGCAGGGTCAATGCTACAGTTAAAGCTAGCCTTGATGTTCAGGCCGTTCCAAGGCCGTAACCCTTGTGTGCACAAGACATGCGCATGCATCCTTCATCTGCAGTCTTGACATCTATACTTATGCCCTAACCATACATCTGTGCAACATGCAGGGTCAGTGCTATAGATGAATGCAGCCTTGACATCCAAGCCACTTCAAAGTCCTACCCCCGCCCATATCATCGGTGCACTAGACATGCGCATGCATCCCTCATCTGCACTTTTGACGTCTATACATACCCTAGCCACAGATCTGTGCAACATGCAGGGTCAGTGCTACAGAGGAAGGTAGCCTTGACATTCAGGCCATCCCAAAGTCTTACTCCCGTCATATCTTTGGGGCACAGGACAGGCACATACGCGTCCAGCTGCAAGGACGCATCAGCACTGGATCAATCCGTAGCAAAATCAGTGAGCATGGCCAGCTATATGTGTTTGTGCCATCTGCTTGAGTTTGTGTCCAAGTATCAATAGTTGCTAGCTGTGTTCAACAGGCATTCAACAACACGCATTCACTATGTGTTGCAGTTTGAAAGCAGTAGCTCCTGCAATGATTGCAATCCATGTCTCAGTAACAATGGCCTCCAGTATTGTTTACTGTCATAGGGTCACAGCAGGTGGTCGTACAGACATATTTCTCTCTTGTCAAGTCACTGCCACAACAGAACAAGGCCACACCAACTTGGCTGTTCAGGACAAGGAAGGTTGTGGTTAGGAATTGCACCTTGCCTTGCAAAGATTGCTTCAGGACTTTCTCATCACGATGGTTTGACACAGCTGGCTCTGTGCTGTTGCAGTTCAAAGCTTTGTATGAAGCCTCTGCATGAGGTTGTCACTGAACACGGTTGCGACAATTTCTTCTGCAAGCTTTGAAAATTTATCAACCTACAATATTCCGCTTTGCGCCCTATTTTCACGTTTGCCTGACTCTACAGTAAGTGTTGCACATTGACGCAGATTTTTGAAGCCAACTGTCTGATCCTGCTAGTGATATCAACATGATCATGACCTTTGCCTCATTCCTGCATGCATCTGATGAGCTCCTCTGCTGCATTAATTGTCAAAGGTAGTGATGGTCAAGACTCCCTGACAGACTCTGAGGCCGCCTGAATCAGAGCGAGATTGCTGAATGCAACTGAAAAAGCTGCGCGCAACTTAGTCCAGACGACATGGAATCATCGAAATGTAGGCCTTGTTGAGTGCAACTACCGGGGCAGGCGAAAAGGTGCGCGCAGGCAGTTGCTAGATGACTAAAAGGCCCTCTTGCATGCATTGCAACGACCCAGCTAGCTTCGCGGTCAAGCTAACTGACTTTTGCTCGCCGAAAGCTCGGCCGTGTCTCCACAAAACACGGTGCATATTCGGCAGTGCAAGCATCAATCCGAGGTTTATCGTGCCTGAGACGCCTAAGCGTGTTTAACGCCTCGATAGGTCAACGCAGGTTGCTTCGCAGCGGGTTGCATTTTCGTTTCTTTTTCGTTGCCGCATGCTGGTTGTAGCTGAGAAAGCAGTAGCGTTTTGCACGACAGTCAAACAAGCTCTTACTTTGGACGTCTAATCAGCAACTTCAGGTGCCTCGCAGTGATGGATCTTGATCCAGAGCAAAATGAGGCGGCAGCAGCTTTGTTTACCATCGCTCTTCATGCCAGCCAGGTACAGATCAAGGTCGAATGTGTGCAAATGCTTCTCACGACAAGATTATTGGCAAATTCTGTTACACTCGGCTGCAGTGCCAGACTGGCCACTCTTTAGCTGACAGCAAAACTCCTGCAAAATGCATTTAATTCATCTGCAGGTTGAGGCTGGTGCAGCTGGAATGATCCAGACTGACACACCTTGGGGGTGAGTAGGTGCCATAACATACTAGCACTCAAAGCATTTATTTGCACTTACGCCCCAACATCATCCTGAAGCAACTGCATGCAAGCCATGGGCATCATGTCTGCAAACCCACATGGAGATATGCACCGACAAGCTCAAAAGCTGCGGGTTGTGCACAGCTGAATGTCTTTTGAGAGAGCAAGCCAAAACTTCACATCTGTGTTCCTGCAGAGAACCACAGGGTCCTGCACAGCAGGACTTCTTGCAAGAGAGCAAACCAAAGCTTGACGATTCTGCCTGGGATGCCTATTGGGGTTGGGATTGTGCCGGGCCAGGAGGGCTTTGTGATCGAGTTTATCGACATCTCAAGATCCCTGAGGGTAAGAATGCTCAAAAGCAAGCACCTGCTGATCAGTGCGCTGTGAGCAAAATGAGGTTATCGACATCTCAAGGTCCCTGCTAATCAAACCGCTCAAACCAAACGAAAGCATACCAATCAGTGCATTGCTGGTACGCTGTAAGCAACAAGACATCAAGCAGTCAAGCACGTCAAGACCACTTATACTATGCCTAGTATTGATTGCTGCCGAGGCCATCCCAATTCTGAGTCAGCTGCTGTATCAATGCTCAGGGTGTAGCATTCGGGGTGTTTTTCACCATGTATGATGAAAGTTGTGTTTGCATCAGAGAGTGGTCTTTGTGGGCATTTGGGTGTCAGTCCTCATTAGGGTTGGGTACCCAGAGCATCATAGGTACAACCAGTGCTGTTCCTACGCCCATGTAGCACACCCACTTGCTGTTGATGCAGAGAGCCAGTGCAGCAAAGTTTAGATGCCTCAAAGCTTGCCAGCTCAGGCTTGCAAGCCTAAAGCAAATTTCTTTCTTCCTTGCAATCTCAGTCTACCTGTACAGACACTTTTGTGTTGCAGGCAAGTGGTCAGCACTGAAGCATCTCCCCACAACAAGCTCCCAGGCCTCTGCAAGTTCCTCCCAGGCTGATCAGATCAAGCAGAACAGGCTGAGGCTGGACAAGGCATTAGCACCCCTCCCTGAACCTGAGGTGGGTGCCCACTACATGATGACAACACTGTTTTCGCCCCTTTCTTGGAATGCGCTCTATGTCAATCAGTCTTGCAATGATGATGAATGTGTGAGCCACCCATCATCGGAGTGAACACTGCAGTATGCGCTGTATGTGATCATCTCCCACTGAAGGCTGCAAGCACTTCTCAATCACTCGTGATGGATGCTAAAGCATGCTGACACCTTGTGATGACTCATCATGTTCGCTGTTCATGACGCTGTTGTCAAGCTGACATTCAGGTAGTGACAGCCAGGGAAGTGGCAGCAGCAGCAGAGCAGGTGGCACAGACGCAGCCCACCGCTGATCAGTTTGCCAGCCAGGCGGGGGTAGATGATGAGAAGGACGAAGACCTGGTGCGAGACCTCAATAGAGTGCGATCCCAAAAGGGCGCTGCCATTGAACATCAAGCCGGGGCTGGTCAAAGTGAGCTTTTCACACTTGGTCCATTTGTTTGCTTGCTAGTTGGTTGACTGTTTGTGTGTCTGTTTTGTGACCTTAACTGAATGCAAACCCAAAAAGGCGCTGCCAGTGAACAGCAAGCTGAAGATGGTCAAATTGATAATCCAACTCACTGTTGCTGCATTACTGAACTGTTTGGGAAGGCAAAAAAACCTTTTGGGAAACTTTTTGCCATGAGGCATCACTACTAAACTCTGTGTGAGCGAAAGCAGCCCAGAAATTGGATGTTGCTCCATAAGCAGCAGCCATGGTTATGGCAACAGCCTCAGACATTCTGGCTTGCTGTCAGCTGGACTGTGTCTGCAGGAGGCAACAACAGCTTGCCTGGTCAGTAGCGCCGGCATCCCTCTGAAGCAGTATTGGCTGCTCACTGAGGTCTTCATGGGAAACTAGCATGCTGCTGTATAGCTTTCTCAGAAGGCATTGTTTCTCATTCTATGTTTTCATGCATTCTAAACGTATGCCAGGCAGGCTCAGCAGGCCCAGCTAGGTACAGCTAGCAAATGTCTCCAACCAGTTTGGTCCTGTGCCATCCTAAACCTAGTAAACTGTGCATGAAAGGAGGTGAGAATCCTGTAAAGGAGGATTCAGCTGCTCTGCCAGCACAGACATGCCACAGACAGGTCTGGTGCAAAGCAGCCCAAATGCCTATGCACTCTCAACTAGATGTTTCACCAAGTTGGGGGTGTATAAGCATTTGGCTTGCTTTGCACCAGACCTGTCAGTCTTGCTATCTCCAGCATCACATCTAGTCAGAGACCGCTTGCGACCTCCAAGTCTTGCAGGAACTGCCAAGGGCAGCCTTGCTGTGGCCAACACTGTTGTCCTGAAAATCAGTTGTTCAGCAATGCGAATAGCTATTGCAATTGCCAGAGCGCAAAGCAGCGGCAATACTTGCCTGCAACTCGACCGCAAGAAACAGCCCATTGCGACTGCAGGCAAGAGCCATTTCCATGAGCTGCATGTCTCCAGTCTGATGATGCGCAAGCCCAGCCAGGTACACCACATACTTCACTACACACGCTGCACTCAGAAGCACCTTGAACAACATTTCATAGTGGCTGCAGGCAAGAGGCCTTTACTAGCAACACTGGAGTTGCATGTCTCCAGTCTGCCTGTGATGCACAAGCCCAGCCAGATGCCTCCCTACACAAGCTGCTTTTTTTGAGTGGTTCAAACACACAGTTCCTTGTGGTTGCAGACAAGAAGCCATTGCTGAAGACACTGAATGAGATGCATGTCTCAAGTCTTACTAGTGATGCACAAGCCCAGCCACACTACAGATGTTCCTTCGCATATCCTGCACTGGAACAAAGGCGTGTTTTTGTATTTACAGGCAAGAAGCCATTGTTAGAAACACTGGACGAGCTGCATGTCTCCAGTCTGTCTGATCATACACAAGCTCAACCGGACACTCCAGACGCCTCGTTGCATGAGTTGCACTCAAAAGTGGCTGAACCTCAAAAGCCAGCTCAACTCGGGCACAGCTCAGATGATGCCAGATCAGCGTCAGATCACACAGCCTCAGCGCCACCGCCAGCTCTGTCTGCCACAGCTGTGGCGGCCCTGACACAGCTGTTGCATGCGTGCTTGGCGCAACAGGCCATGCCCACACTGCAGGACATTATGAAGGACAGGCAGGAGAAGCTTGAGTCATCAGGTGCAGTAACCACTCTTTGTAATGAATGCTCTGATTCCTAAAGAAAGTTGTGCTGACGTCACACTGTGCTTTCTGCCATTGCAGTCAGAACACAGTGGTTGTTGTCCAATGACATTGTTGTTACGTCAAGGTTGTCTTGACATCCAACGTCCTTACAAGAAGAAGATACTGTACAGCAGCTAGCCACCAACTTAGATTGTTGTCAGGTGCAACTTGCGTAGTGGATACATTGCTGTGAAGCTGTACATGCATACATTGCTGCAACACTGCACCAGTCCTTGGGTATCAGTCTGATCATTCTGACCAGTGCTAAGCTCATTGCTGTCAACCAACCCAGTAGACACTGTTGTGCAGATGAGCAGTCAAAAGTGACAGGCACAGAGGCGCCCGCCTCAGCAGCAGGGACCACAGGTTTCACTCCGCAAGCTGACACATCAGAAAACCAAAGCCTGGCTCGGCAAGTGGAAGTGAGGTGGTATGATGCACGGGCCAGAACTGCCCTGAAGAAAGTGGCCCTTTGGACCAATGTGCCCTGGACCAAGGTGGCCACATTTGAGTGCCTGGCAGCAGAGCAAGCTCAGGTGAGCTATGCAAAGCCCACCTTCTTCCTTTTCACCCTCCCTCGTTTCCTGCTTCAATCTCCAAGGTGAGCCATCAGCTCCCCTTCTCCCTCCTCAGCCCTCTCCCCTCAAACCCCCTGCCTTCCCCTCCAAGCTCTCCCTCCCCAACCCCCTCTAGGTCTCTCCCCCTCCTACCACCCCTTCCCACACTGCCCTCCCAAACTCACCTAATCCCTCCTCCCTCCCCTGCCATAGCCCACCCTTTCCGTGTGCGCGCATCTTCAAGCCTTTCCATTGCTTCATTGAGGCTCATATACAATCAATGCAACGTCGACGTTAATCAGTGTTTGTTGATGCTTTCAATGCAATGTTCATATCACAGAGGCCCAAACTTCTGTTATATTTTGTCCTACAATCACCTTTCAACCCTTATCTGAGGGCATTGCAACCAAACAAAGTCAGGCGACTTTTGGTGCAGCATCAGATCCTGAATTTGTGACCCCTCAAAGACGTGGTCATCTGTGTTGAGCACCTTGCATCATGACTTCGCCTTTGGGTGTTTACAAGTTCAGGATGTATTGTTGCCCAAGAAGTGGTGTATTGCCAGCAGCAGACAGGTTAGAACATGATTCAACAACCAGATGACCAACGAATGATGAGATGCACCCATCTTCATCTAATGCCTGCATTGAAAACGGCCATGCCTGCTTGAAAGCAAGAAGAGCTGCAGCGCCACGTCATCAGAGGCCTACGTTTTCACTTGTTTAACTCAGCCTTGCATGGTCTCTTCCTCAAAGCAAAAGCTGACAAGCTTCCTGTGGTTGCCAACTGCCAACCCCCTATGCTGTCAAGGCAGCAACTTCAACAAGGCATTCCTTGCCCTCTCTAGGACTGTTACTCAGTGAGATGAAGCAACTCAGTACTCGGTTCATTCAAATGAATCTGCTGCTGCTGCTGCTGCTGCTGCTGCTGCTGCTGCTGCTGCTGCTGCTGCTGCTGTTGCTGCTGCTGCTGCTGTGAGGCAGCCTGCATGCAACACTTGCAGGATTGCAGTTGAATGTGTTGCAAGTGCAGCGTGGCTTCCGTGTGCTTCGGTGGTGCAAAATATGACAACGTCTTCTCCGCCTCAGTACGTGGCAACAATGCTGCATGCGAATGCCTGCAGCTTTCAACACGGCAAGCGCTCAGCACCTGCTGCTATATGGCTATACAAACACCAAGGCAAAGTGTGCACACTAGACACTCTCCATGGCGTTAGGACGCATTGTTGCATCAACCTGCAGCCACTGCTGACTGTGGCATTGCAGAGGTCATCCTGATGCAATTGTGCCCACTAGCGTATCTCAGCTGGTCAATGCAAAGATATAGCTGAGCCTTTACTTGCAGATGCGTTGTGGCAGGTGTGTTACGTGCAGCATGGTTTGTGTCTGCCGCAGCTTCGCAAGCCTGGCAAAGTGTTTCTGCCAGACGGCAACAATGCTGCATCTGCATGCCTGCAGCTTTCAACGCTGCAAGCGCCTAGTACCTGCTGTTCACTGTTTCTGAGTCTGAGCCTAACAAGGCAAAGCAGTAGACACAGCAGCCAGTTGACAGGACATATGGTTGCACTTTTGCAACTTTTTGCTGGCACCGCTGACTATTGCATCGTGAGGCTCATCCTGATGCATTTGTGCACACTATTATATCTATGTCAGCTGGTCAATGCAAAGACACTGCTGCCTTTTGTCCGCTTGCAGGTGTATAGTGGATGGTGTTGCATCTGCAGCGTGGCTCACGTCTGCTTCCTTGATTCAAAACAATGGCAATGTGATCTTGCCCAAACTAGCAGATAACGTCAGTGCTGCATGTGGACGCCTACAGCTACCAGCGCTGCAAGCGCCTAGTACCTGCGGCTCACTCTTTCAGACCTCAACATGGCAAAGCATTACACAAAACAGCCAGTTGACAGCACATTTGGATGGACCTTTGCAATGCGGTGCTGGCACTGCAGACTGTTGCATTGGGAGGCTCATCCTGATGCCGCTGTACACACTCACATACTTTGACTGGTCAACGCAAAGATGCAGCTGACTTTTACTTGCAGATGTAGAGTGGCAGATGTTGCATTGGCAGCAGGGCTCGCGCCTCTTTTTTTGGTGCAAAGCAATGGCGATGTGGTCTTGCACAAATCAACAGATGGCATCAGTGCTGTGCTTGAATGCCTGCAGCTTTCAACGCTGCAACTGCCCAGCACTAGCTATTCATATGTTGAGACTGCAGCAAGGCAAAGTGTGCACCCACAATAACCAGTCTCCACGACATTGGACTGCGTGCCGGTATTGCTGTGCTGAACTGTTGCCTGGCAAGACTCACTCTGATGCAGTTGTGCGCACTGATGTATCATCGTGGACCTGTCAAGACCGTGAGTCAGCTGACTTGATCACGAGGGTCCATCAATATGCACAATTCTTTCATCAGGAGTCTTGCAATGCAAATAATTGCAGAGTCAGCACAGTGATGCAAGAATGTATCAATTCTCTCATTGCTCTCAGCCAGCAGCAGCTGCACAGCAGAAATGTGTGCAATGTGATGACACTTGCAAGCTATTACCTTCTCTAGTCAAGCGTCAAATCACAGTAGGGTCTTCAGCTTGCAATCAGCCCCTACCATGCTTCTGCTGACACAACCTCTCAGTGCACACGATGAGTAGGAGCAACCCAGGAACAAACACTGCATCCTCATGCCTTTTGAGAGCGCCACTCATGAAGGCACGCATCAGGCTGCAGCAGGATCTTCAGCTTGCGCTGTGTTTTCAACTTGCTTCTGCTGATCCAACCTCCCAGCGCAGACTGTGAGCAGGAGCAAGCCAAGAAAGTCTGCATTTGCATGCCAGTTGTAAGCTGCGGTCCATGCTGTGATGCATCAAGCCGCAGGCGGATTTCTAGCTTCACACTTTATGTAGTCACTCACTGCGTTCTGATCCTGTTTGCAAGCTGACAATAGTTGCAGACACGCATCAGGCTGTGGGACCGTGGACTTACAGTCACCATTTGCTACCTTTTTGCTGACAGCATGGCATGCTGCGTAGCATTGACAGCATTTATCAAGACCTCTGGCTGTGTCCTGAATGGCCAGGCACAATGTGGCAGCTGCTTTACTAAATGCTCCTGACCCTCAGAAGGCTTCTGTAAAGGAAAAGCTTCAACAGTCCAAGCTGAACCGCCCGTGGTCACAAGCCTTGAAGCAGGAAGTTTCAACACCTGCCCACAGACCTTGTGGTGATGGGCGCTACAGCTCGCAAGGGGTGGAAGCATTGGTTCCAAAGGAGCCAGGGGCCCTGCAGCATTCTTTCATACATTCATGTTTATTGAATGTGCGCGCTGAACAGGCTCAGCAGGGCCAGGTGCAAATGCACTAAAGCAATCAACCAGATGGGTCCTGCGCTAATCTGACTCTGCGGAGTTGTGTTAGACACAGCTCCTTGGGGTGTGATGTTTTGTGTGGACCCAGTACTATGTATGATGGAACTCTCTCAATGCATTCTGTGAGCCATGTCTTCAAAGGGCTGCTGCTGCCATGAAAGCAAGCAAAGCAAGAGGAAGACAGTGAACATTGGGATTGTCAATTTTTTAAATTTCTGCTGTCTTCCTCTCTCTTTGCTCTCTTTCGTGCCAGCAGAGGCTGTGTCAACAACTCCAATCGCCTTCTCCTGCAAGAGTAATCTTACATGCTTGGGCCAGCCAACGAGGCTGGTTGCGTGAGGCACACAGTGATAATCTATGTATCCATCAAATTAAGGCAGTCAATGACATGACCCCCGCCCCACCCCTTGCCAATCAGTGGTGTGATGGTGGTGGTGACATAGGTTGGCATTCATGGTGCAGGTATCACTGGTTGACATAGAGCGCCTGCTGTCCCAAGCGTCCAATCTGTTGTGCTCAAGCGTCAAGCTGCAGCAGGATCTTTAGCTTGCAACCAAACCCTACCTTGATTCAGTTGACCCAATCTCTCAACTCAGGTGGTGCGCAGGAGCTGTTCAGGAATGGAGTTCAGAATTCATGTGTCATTTGGGAGCTGCCACCCACGCAGCTATGCATTAGTCTGTAGCAAGATTTTCAGCTTACAATCAGCTCCTCCCACGGTTGTGCTGATTCAACCTCTCAGTGCACATGGTGAGCACGAGGGGGCCTCTGCTGTCATGAAAGCCAGCAAAAATACAAGAAGATAACTGCAACTTGGACTGTTGCAACTGTCCCAGTTTCAAACTTCTTCTTGCGTCTTTGCCCTCTTTCATGCCAGCAGCAGAGGCTCTTCCAGAAACTCAAACGCCCTTCCCTTTTTTTGGTGTGATGGTGGTGCTGACATGTATGTGCCATCGCAGTGCGGCATGTCTGAGTGGATAGTGAGGCCTGCTGCCCCAGGCCACCACTCTGCTGCCATGGCATTTGGTGTAAGAGACGTCAACTGTCATTGCAGTTAAATCTTGACAGTCAGTCCAAATGATGCAATTAGCACAAGATGCAATGATTAGAGACAATTGGGTGCTTTCATCCAACCCTGGCTGGACCTGCTGAGCCTTTCTAGAGTACGTTCTGAATGAGATGATCTGATTGAATTGCAGCCATAGCTCTTGAGGTCATCAGAATGTTCCCTGGGCTTCACCAAACAGCCAGCCCAGCAGAGCACCTGTATTGATACGGATGACCGTTGCGGTGTGACTAAATTCCCAAACTCATCCAACAACTGTTGCTTTGTAACAACATTGTCACTTTTGACTGTTGACTTTTGCTTTGTGACATGACAGCATCCTGGGGTGAAGCATGAGCAATCAGCTCGACACAGCATTGATCTTTAGGCTGGCTCTGGCTTCACAATCTCAGTGACAGTATTGACTGATGTTTCTGCTTGGTGCCATTGCAGCCGCCGGAAGTGAAGCATGAGCAGCCGGCTCAACAGAGCAATTGGGCCAGGAATTTGAAGATAGGGGCTGCAGCTGTGGCAGGAGGGACCATCTTGGCTGTCACTGGTATGCTCGCTGCGCTGCGCTGCGCTGTGCTGTGCTGCGCTGTGCTGTGCTGTGCTGCGCTGTGCCGCGCTGTGCTGTGCTGTGCCGCGCTGTGCTGTGCTGTGCCGCGCTGTGCTGTGCTGTGCCGCGCCGTGCTGTGCCGCATGCAGTAACGAGCATCAGCAGTAGTAGTGAGCAGAGTTATAGTTTCACATACTGCTTGGCGCAGGATCATCTGCTGCAAATTAGGTGCACACACTTGTCATGACATCATGACAGGTGTGGTCAAGATCTGCAATGCAGAGTGGCGCTGTGACTGCTTTTTAAATATCATGATCCTCCTTGCATTCCCTTGACCCTCACACTTGCAAGACGAGGTTTGGGGACCATGAGCTTTCAGAAGCAGTCAGCAGAATAATTTGCATTGTCAAAATTGACTGCGCGAGTTTGTTATGGCTGCATGACAAGGTGCTGTGTCTTCTGTGTATCACCGCCGCAGGCATGGTGCAAATGCAACCAGTGTTCAGTGTGACTGCAGTCATACGGTAATGGTAATGCAGGTGGGTTGGCAGCGCCTGCTTTAGCAGCTGTGGCCCGCAGCACTGTAGTCGGCAGTGCTGCTGTGGCCACAGCTGTGATGGGCATGCTGCCAAGATGCAGTGCTTGCTATGGAGCCGCACAACATAAACAGCAATGCAAGTGTTGCTAATCTTTCATCAGGATGCAGTGTCACTGCAGGTGGACTAGCAGCGGCAGCACTAGCAGCAGTGGCAGGCAGTGCGGCCACTACTATAGTGGGTTGTGCTGTAGCGGCCGCCGCTGAGACATGGCCTGATCACAAGATGCTGCACTTGCTGTGAGCAAAGCAATGAAGTAGCAAAGCGCTTGCACTCATAACTTCATTGTCACTGCAAGCTGACTGCTTCGTATCTGCCATGTGACTGCAGGGGATTTGGCAACGCCAGCACTAGTAGCAGTGGCAGGCGGTGTGGCCACCAATATAGGCTGCAGTGCCGCAGCGGCCACCACTACAGCATAGCTTGATGACAACATGCTGGACCTGCGATGTAGCAGTGCAATATAATCTCAATGTGACTGCAGTGTGACTGCAATCTGACTGCAGGTGGGTTGGCAGCGCCAGCATTGGCAGCAGTGGCAGGCAGTGTAGCCACCACTATAGGCGGCAGTGCTGCAGCGGCCACAGCTGTGACGGGCATGATGGGCAGCAGTGTGGGAGCAGCCAGCATGATTGCTGGCTTTGGCTATTATGGAGGCCGAGTCACTGCTGACCACATGGCCCGCCGCATAGGTATGGTCAGCAATACACATGGTTTTATATGGTCTATAGAGCTGCCAGTATGATTGCTGGGTTTGGCTGCTAGGGAGATTGAATCACCACTGATCACATCGCGCGCCGCATAGGTATGGTCTGCGTCACTCATGCATTTGCATAGTCTGTAGAGCTGCTGGAGAGATTGCTGAGATTGCAGAGTTTGGCTACTATGGAGGTAGAGTCACACATGCAAGCACATTGTCTGGATCAGTTGTGATCCTGCATTCATCAATCATCTCATCGATGTTTCTTTGACTATTGTGAAAGCTGTGTCATTGCTGACCACATGGCTTGCCGCATAGGTGTGATTTGCATCATACATGCAATTACATTGTCTTGATCAGTTCTTGTCTTGCTTTCATCAATCGACTCAATGATCTTTCTTTGGCTCCTATGGGGCCCAAGTCACTGTTGACCACACAACCTGCCGCAAAGGTATGACTTGCGTCTTGCATGAGTTTGCATAATCTGTAAAGCTGGTAGAGGGATTGCTGGCTCCGGCTGCTATGGAGGCAGGGTCACTGCTGATCACATGGCGCGCCGCATACGTGTAGTGTGCACCACACATGCAAGTACATTGTCTTGATGTCTTGTCATCCTGCATTCATCAATCATCTCATTGATGTTTCTATGACTAATGTGAAGGCTCCGTCATTGCTCGCCACATAGGCTTGTCGCATAGTAGCATAAGCATCCCGCATGCAAGTGCATTGCATTGCATTGGATGGCTGGACCATACCTCTTCATGTCACAATAGACAATCATGTCTGCAGCATGAACACTTCATTTGTCCTTGTGCCCAGAGGTTCTCTATCAATGCCTGGTCACCTAAATCTTTTTGCTCAGCGTCTGGTTAAACAAGAATTGAGCAGCAGAAGGCAGGCTGTGCTGCGCTTCATGCTGCTGTGCATATTGGAGAATGGTTGGCAGTATATCAAAGCATCTGTTGCATATGCATTGCCTGTCAGAGATGCAGACAATGCATGTGTTGCAGATTTCCAGATACATACCTTGTCTCTCTTCTTGGCATTGATAGCAGCTGAAACAGCTGCACACACACAAGCAGCTTGTACTGATGATCAGATACCAGCAAATCTGCTGTTGGGGAAGATAATGTTCCCAGACTGGGAAAACAAAGAAAAGCGAGGTCTACAAAACAATCCTTATCTCCGGCTGACTGCCACCAGGAGGTCTGCTTGTTTTTGTATGGCTGGAAAAGCTTGTTTTTTTCCTCAACCAAGAGCTTACCGTCTTGTTTTACGCTAATTTTGTTTATAACACTGTCACAGCACCTCTTTGCCCTGCCTATTTTGTGTGCCATGATTGTTTCGGCCCTGTACAAAAGGATACCAATTATCGAGTAAAATAAAGAGATTATAAAAAGGTCTTTTACTGTTGGGTTTTTTCCTATCAACTCTCGTACCAACAGGCAATTTATTTTTTCATTTGGGGTACTAAACATAAAGATACGGGATGAAATGTAGGGTAACAAAAGAATTAACCTAAGGTTTATTAAAAAGCTGTCTATGTACATTAGATAAACAAAAACAACCAATCTCATGCTGTGCCTGCTGCTCTCAATTGTGCCTTCTTTAGAACATCATAACAAAGCCTGTCTTGACTTGAGGATGAAGCAACGCACGCCCTGCACTCTGTCTATGCGGTTCTTGGAAGTTGGACAAGCTTGCTTCAGCAAGTTGTACAGCGGGCTGCTTTGCTCTTTCAACCAGGTGACTCACAACTCATGTTGAGAAAGGGCTATGCTAGGCTCATGAATCAATCGAAATATGGTTGCAATGCAGGTGATGTCAAGGAGTTTGGTTTCAGACCCATCCCAGAAGATGGAAACTACACATCCCACTTCTCGGGAGACACAGGCACCCCCAAGGCTAGCCCCGGGGTCCCAGACCAGACCCCCTTCTCAGACGCCCGCCCCGATGACTCAGCCTCAGATCTCATTGACCTTGGCCAGAATCAAGGTGAAGAGGCACAAGCAGCTGACCAGGAAGCTGTTGACAGCGCCATTACTGAAGCTGATCATGCTGCTAAGCAAAGAGATCATCCAGAGCTACATCAGCGCCACTCAGAGCAGCATCAGCAGCAGCCACAGCAGCAGCAACTTCAAACACAGCAAGGTACACAATGCATGTGCAGTTCTGTCTCATCCACACACCCACAGTCTGAGGTTGGCAAGGTCATCTCAACAACTCTCCAACGTCTGTTGAACTAGGTTGCCTTGAGTCACTGCCAGGCGTTTTGGTCATGTTACAAAGATCAAGGGTCTGATGCTGGCAGGGTTGTCCGGCAGGGCCAGACTTCTGACAGTGATCCCATGTTTATTATCCAAGCTGCCTTGAGTCATTGCCACGCATCTTGGTGATGTTAAATAGATCAAGGGTCTGATGTTGGAGAGTCATCTTGCAGACCGGGGTTGTCTAACCATCTGCTCACATCTGTTGCCATATGTTGCCCTGAGCCACTGCCAGGCATCTTGTTCATGTTGCATAGATGAAGGGTCTTGACACTGACAAGTCATCTTGCAGGACAGGGTTGCGGACAGTGATCCCATGTCTGTTGAAGTAAGCTGCTCAGGGTAGACTCTTCTGCCTCCGTCTTCTTGCACAGAATGAGGGGATGAGTCTGGTCCAGAGCAACTTGGTTTGACAAACCCGGAAGCAACGTAAAACCCCCTGGACTGTCAAATGATCCTGCAAGCCTCACCCAAATAGTCTGGCAGAGAGCAGCAAATATGGTTATGGAGGGCACATTGACAGGCTGACCAGAACTTTCAGCACATCACAGCTTCTTAGCAGGCACAGGGGTGACTTGCCATTGACTCTAACAGTGCTGCCATATGTGTCAAAGTGAACTGCCTGAAATCGAAGTCGTTCTCTCGGTCTTGTTGCACAGACCAAGGGTATGATTCTGTTTCAGGCAGATAAACTTGACAGACGTGGGAGCACAGTCAGAACCCCGGCCTGCAGAACAACCCTACTGGCATAAGACCCAACTAGTCTGACAGAGGGCAGCAAAATCTCCAAAATTTCAGCAAACCAGAGTGTCTTTGCAGGCACAGGAATGACTTTGTCAGCAACTTTGACATTGATGCTGTGTCTGTCAAACTGAACTGCTTGAAGTCAAAATCATCCTCTTATTCTTAGTGCACGGACCGAGGATATGCTTCTGATTCAGGCAATTTGGTTTTGACAGATCTGACAGCAACTGTGCCCTGCTGAAAGACCCTGCCAGCATCAAACCCAAAAAGTCTGACAGAGCGCGGCAACAACCCAACTTGCAGAGGGCACACTTGTCACCGTATTTGGCTAGCTGAAAGGCTGACTGTAAGATTTGGCATACCAGAGTGTCTCAGCAATTCTGACAGTGCTGCCATGACTGCCAAACTCATGTCAAAGTTCCTTGGTCTTCTTGCCCAGACTGAGGGTATGACTGTGGGTTGGGCAGTTTGACTTGACAGACCTGGAAGCGTTGTCAAAGTCCCTGGCTTGTTAGATGACCCTGCCAGCATCGAACTCAAAGAGTCTGACAGAGAGCAGCATGTATTATCCTGAAGGGCACACTTGTCTCAGTACCTGGCTAGCTGAAAGGCTCACCAAAGATCTTAGCACATCAGAGTGTCTTAGCATGCACAGGGATGCCTTGTCAGCAATATTGACTTTGGTGCCATGTTTGTCAAGGTGAACTGCCTGGACTCAAGGTAATTCCCCCAGTCTTGGTGGCTGGACCGAGGGTATGATTTTGATTCAACGGTTCAGTTCGACAGACCTGGCAGCATGGTCAGAGATCACAACCTGGCGAGAGACCCTGCCAGCATTTGATCCAAACAGTTGGGCAGAGAGCAGCAAGCACTGCAGTTCAGGGCGTAGTTGTCTCAGTATCTGGCTAGCTGAAAGGCTGACCAAGCGTTCAGCACACCAGAGCGTCTTTGCAGGCACAGAGATGACTTGGCGGCAATTCTAAAAGTGCTGCCATGACTGTCAAATCAAATTGCCCATAGTCAAAATAATGCTCTCGGTTTTGGTGCACAGACTGAGGGCATGATTGAGATTCGGGCAATTTGGCGTGACAGACATGGTAGCTTTGTCACAAATTCTGGCCTGTAGAACAGTCTTGCTACTTTCCAATCCAAAGAGTCTGACAGAGGGCAGCAGCCGTTATCGTGGACGTCACACCTGTCTCAGTACCTGGCTAGCTGAAAGGCTGACCGCAAATTTTACCACACCAAGGTGTTGTAGCAGGCACAGGAATGAGCAATCATGACAGTGCTCCATGTCAAACTGAACTGCCCAAAGTCAAGGTCGTTCTCTTGATTTTGGTGCACAGACCAAGGGTATGATTCTGATTTGGGCAATTTGATTTGACAGACCGGGCAGCATGCTCAGGATTTGTGGCCTGCTCAGAGACCCTGCCAGCATTGTAGACCCAAAAAGTCTGACAGAGGGCAGCAAGCATTATTCTGGAGGGCGCTCTTGTCTCACTAGCTGAAAGGCTTACTACAAATTTCAGCACACCAGAGTGTCTTTGCAGGCACATGAGTAACTTGTTAGCGATTCTGACAGTGCTGGCATGTCCACACACATATGTATCAAATCAAACCTGTCACTGTTGAGCATCATGCAGTGAGAAAAGCACGCTTTTGCAAGAAGTGCCACTAAACTGGTGCCTGATGCCCGGGTCAATTCAGCTGTTGTTCAAGCGGGACGATGTCTGTGCACCACGATGCATGACAGAATGGGAGGCAACGCATTGAGCAAATCTGTCCTTGTCTCGCGTTTTGTCATGTACCGTGGTTCTCAGACATGTCATGCTTGGACCATTGCTGACCTGACCCATTGTGTGACAAAATGATGACTGTCAAGAGGATGATAGCCTTACAGATCATACAGCATATGGTCAGGGGCAGTGTTCATTGGACTCACACCTGCATAGAGCAGGCTGCGCCCATCACAGCAACCTGTACACTGCAAATCAGTCTAATCTGTGTGCCTTGCTTGCTATAGCGTATGCCATATATCAAATACATCACCTATACTGTCATTTACAAATGCCTTTGATGTGCAGTATGTGCAAATTGTGAAAAGTGTACATCGTGAGTACTGCATTCTGCATGCCACCACCTATCAGCTTGAACGCCAATCTCATAGGTCATGTTCAGAAACGGAAACTGTTTTTAGTCTCTGCTTGTGAAGACCAGCTGTCACATTCCCTTTTCAACTGAAAGGTCTTGACATGCAGCTTACCCTGATAGTACCCGTAAGTAAACCCTACTTCTGATAGTACTGATAAGTAAACCCTACTTCTGATAGTACTCGCCACACTGCCCGCCACACTGCCTGCCACACTGCCTATGCTGTTGTTGGGCGTCTGCATGTTATCACCTGTCCATTGAGAGGCAATGTTGCCAACGTGGTGTTGACAAGCAGAAGTAGTTTGGCTTCACTTCTCAACAGCATCTGCACCATCGCCTTCTCCAGCTGACAGCTGTTTGCATGCAGCTTGCAGCAGCTGCACTGTCCTATACTGTCCCTGCATGTTTGCATATTGCCGCCTGTCCATTGGGCAATGCTGCACGTGGTGCTCAGAAGCAGCAGTTGCTTGGCTTCACTTCTCAACAGCGTCTGCGCCATTGTCCTCTCTAGCTGACAGGTGTTGCGTTGGCAGGCAGCTTGCCGTTAAAGCCACAGTCACACTATCTTTGCTGTTGCTATGGGGCCTGTATGTCAACACATGTTAATTGATGCGCAGTGTTGCGGGTGGTATTCAGAAGCAGCGATAGCCTTGAGGTAAAGCTGTCTCTGCATCTGCCTGCCATCTGCAACATTGCCCTCTCCAGCTGACAGCTGTTGGCATGCAGCTTGCCATAGACACAGCAGCTACACTGGCCACTGTCATTGTGCGTCTGCATGTCACCACCCATCCATTGAGGGGCAATGTGGCTGGTGTTGTTCATAAGCGGCTCCTGCTTTTGAACGCCACCTGCAGCATTGCCTGTTCTAGCTGACAGCTGTTGCCATGCAGACAGCGGCCACACTGCGTGTGCAGATGCGCAGCATCAGCACGTCACCACCTGCTTGTGCGTGGGCACAACACTGCGCATAGCCATCACAAGCAAAGTAGCTCTGAGGCAAAGCCACTTCTGCTCGTGAACATCACCTGCCCAGCTGCCTTTTCTAGCTGATAGGTGTTGACATGCAGCTTGCAAGCTACAACAGCACCCACACTGCATATGCGATTGCTGCGTGTCTGCGTGTCACCATCTGCTTATGGGGAGGCAATGTTGCAGGTGGCATTTAGAAGCAGAAGTAGCTCTGCGGTAAAGCTACCTCTGTCCCTGGACACCACCTGCAACACTGCCTGTGCTTTCTGTGCGTGTCTGCATGTGACCACCTGTCGATTGCGGGGCTGTATTGCCGGTGGCATTCAGAAGCAGAAGCAGCTCTGAGGCAAAGCTATCTGTGCCTCTGGGCGCCCTCTGCAGCATTGCCCTCTCTGGCTGACAGGTACTGGTGTGCAGCTTGTCTGCAGACAGCAGCCTCACTGCCTAAGCTGGCGTTGCAGATCTGCACGTCAACACCTGTTGATTGCAGGGCAGTATTGCAGTTGGTGTACAGAAGCAGAAGTATCTGTGAGGCAAAGCTGCAAATGGTTCCTGCCTACCACCTGCAACATTGCTCTCTGTAGCTGACAGGTGTTGACGTTCAGATTGCGTTGAGACAGCAGCCACACCGCCAATGCTGCGCGTCTGCTTGTCACCACATGTCAACTGAGGGGCACGCAGCAATCCACGATAACACCACCCACACTACCTATGCTATTGTTGCACATCTGCATGCCAACACAAGTTTACAGCCAAAGACAGCAGCAGCCACACTGTCACTGTCATGGCTGCGCATCTGCATGTCACCACCAGCTGGGAGGTAACGATGCAGGTAACGTAGACAAGCAGAGATAGCTCTCAGGAACAGGTATTCCTGCTCCTCAACATTGTCTGCAATATCGCCTTTCTAGCTGACAGGTGTTGACATACAGCTTGTCACAGAATCAGCAGCCACACTGTTCTGCACCGTCCGTGCGTGTCTGCATGTTACCACCTGTCTACTGAGGGGCGAAGTGTCAGGTTGGCATCAGAAGCAGAAGCAGCTTTGAGGCTCCTGCTCTTGAAGACCACCTGCAACATTGCCCTCTCTAGCTGACAGGTGTTGCAGTGCAGCTTGCAAATTACAACAGCAGCCGCACTGGCTATGCTTTTGCTGCTTGTCTGCTTGTGGCCACCTATCTATCGAGGCGCAATGTTGCGTGGATTTCTTGGCAGCAGAAGTAGCCTTGAGGCTCTGCTGTTGAGGACAAAGTGCAACACTGCTCTCTCTAGCTGACATGTGTTAATGTTCAGCTTGCAAGTGAGACAGCAGCTGCAGCATTCAACCCTACCTCTTAGTAGGCAGTCACATCTAGAGTCAAGACACTCTGTAGCTCTGAGCATCCCGGCTTTCATTTGACATTGCTTTGGCCCAATCGGCATGACATCAAGCACAGACTGGCAAGTGATTGTGAAAACTCATATTTTGGGCTGTTATGCAACAGTGCATTATCTCCTTGGCATGACTTCAGTACCCCACTGACTATGTGACATGCAATGCAGGTACAGCCTTGCTAGCTGGCTGAAGCATGTACAGTAATGCTTCTTGTTCTTCTTGACATTCTTCTGGTATGACATACAGATGCGCCAGTCAGCCCTTCCAAGAGTGCTGGAGCGTTTGGGGGCTTGTTCAAGGGAGGGTCAGGCAAGGGGGGTTCAGGGGGGTCAGGCAAGGGGGCCCCTGGGGGGTCAGGTGCGAGTGCCTCATCCTGGCTGCCCACTTGGGCAGGAGGTGCCAAGAAGCCAGAAGAGAAGGTGAGTAAGCACCCATCAGAATTTTGTGTCAAAAGTCTTTCGCTGGCCTTCACATCACGCTGGCATGTCCTGCTTGACTTCATGCTGCAAGTTGTATATCTGGAGCTCTTTGCATTCCACTCTGGACTTTTCTGAGCATCTGGTGCTGCTGTCACTTTGAACTCTGCATCTTGACAAAGGGAATGACGCTGTGTGCGTCATCTGGTCGAGGCAATCTGGCACAGAACATGCATTGGAACCTGAAGTTGGTGTCTCATCTTGATACACCAACACTACCCTGTTTGCAGCATCCAGTAAATTTGTGTGCCTACAGCAACTGCAGAATCATTTCACATTGATGTGTGGCTTTGGAAGCGGTACACTGCTTCTGTGTGCACCTGGCAGGCTTGGGGTTCATCTCACAAGCATATAGCTAAACAGCAAAGCATGTAAGTGATGGTGGTCACGATAGTGATGATGACTGTGTGCAGGCAGAGCAGTATTTCATGCTGCCCATACTGGTTGCCCCAGTGAAGAGACAAGCAGCAGTCGGCTGAGGCAATAAGAAAAGAAAAGCCACAACAAAGCCCCATGTGCAGCAATCAGTTATGGCAATGTGACTGGGACTTTGTGGACTCTGATGCTGGGCTTGTATACAGGCAGAGCAGGATCCCTTGCTACCCATCCCGGTGGCAACAGTGAAGAGACCGGACCCCCGCCTGGCCCTCACCATTGGCGTGGCTGGATGGATTGCACAGCCCAAAGACTTTGGTAAGTAGCCTCTTAGCCTGCTGTTACTATGTATGGCTTTCGAAGCTGATGCAACTGCTTCGAGTATTTTAGTCTGCTGCAACCAATTGTGCAGCTTACTTGATTGCAAAGGTCAAAGACTTTGTTTAAAGGCCACTAAGCCTGCTGGGATTGCCTGCTCACCCAACTCATTTTCACAGCCCAAATACCAAAAGTCTTCAACTTTCAGGTTGTGCATGTGAATTGGCTGCCTTTTCTCACCAGAGATTCACCAGAGGGTGCCCAAAATTTCACACAAGACTGAGGTCAGTAGCCGCTTACCGGCTTGCAAGTGCTTGAGCATTTATGAAATTTGCACATTCTCAAGACTATGCAGAGTATTCTTTCAGCCTGCTGTAACTGCTTGCGCAGCCACCAGATGTGCACAGTCCAAAGACCAAAATATTTGCTTTTGAGGCTGTTGGTATCAGGCGATTGCACACTGTGCAAAAGGTCACCAAAGTCTTGGATCAGTAGCATCTGTGATTGCTGCAGCTGTTAACGCCCCCACCTCTTCTGCACAGCCCAAAGACTAAAGACTTTGGTCAGTAGCCTCACCAAAGACTTCCATCAGTAGCCATTTTGCATGCTGCAAGTGCTGTGCAGCCACCTTGATCACACAACCCAATGACCTGGACAGCATTCTCTTAGCCTGCTGGAACTTTGTGTACAGCCAGCTTGAAGTCTTGTGAATCTGCACAGCGCAGGCCGTGCGTCTCATCCTTGCATGATTCATGTGGGGCCATGTATGTGTAGCTGCGTAGATTTGTCGACCTCATGCACATTATGTTCTGTCCAAAGCTGTTTGCTCGGATAGTATAAACAGCTTTTGATAGACCATCACGTGCGTGATGTCAACAACCTCACACGTCACACATGTCTGGTATCACTCACAAGGCCCCACTGTTACAATGCTCTTCAGTTCATGTGACGCATATGAGATGCAACTTCAGACAATGCAGTCTAGTGTGCTTGCAGCATTTGGCCATGAGTCAATGTGCAGTGCTGTGTCAGTTGCAAGATGCTGCTCATGCAAGGTTCAGCACCAATGGCCCCAGCAAGAAAATTGCAAAGCATTTGGTCCATTGCTAACCTCGGCTGTTCATCTGCTAAGAGGGCTACCTATTCAAGCAAGTGCTGCTGTAAAGTTGCAAGGCAGACACAGGTTCGGTAGGGCCAAGTCAGCCGTCTTGGCTGCAGCTGTTGCTTGTTTGCTCAAACTTCATGACTTGCAAGGCAGCACCTGCAATGACAGTCATGCGGCTTGTGACAGACGCCACTGCAAAAGCTCAGGAACACTGTCACCTCATCTTTGGTTGATGCGTGTGTCACTGGTTGGCTTTCAATTGTCATTGCTGTTGCTGATGTTGCGCTGTGCTGTATTGTGCTGTGCTGTGCTGTGCTGTGCCGTGCTGTGCCGTGCCGTGCCGTGCCGTGCTGCGCTGCGACTGCAGACACTGACACCATGTACCACAAAAATAATGCATGGTCTCCTTCATCTGAGCAGTTACTGTGCACCAAAACAGCTTTTGTGCGAGCAGACTTTGTAAGCTGTTGGTGCTGTCTGGACCGCAGTGAAGACGCGATCAATAGACAACACTGACAAGATGCAACACAAGTCCAATGCTTGTGCCGTTTTTTGCAACTAGTACGTGTCTGGACATGCAGGATAAAGCTGTTCTTGGCACAGCATTGCCTGAGGCTAAGGGTACTTTTATGAAGAAATTTGTCTTGTTAGAATATTGCAGACATGAAGCCCTCACTGCAGCCTGACTGCATGTAAAGTCTTGAGCCCGACTAAGTTGATGTTCAGACAATTTCCTAACACAAATGCTACCGTCAAATCAGTCAAACAATACAATGTGGTCAATGGCACAACAGCTGAGCTAATGCTTTGGCGTGCAGTGGGCGTGTGGCGCCCATTGGGCTGCGCAGATAGCGAGCGCTTTGCCCTTGTGTGGGAGACAGTAGAGCTTACGGCCATGCATTTGCGGGTTGTGTGGTCTGGCACCATGCAACAAAGCTTTCATGCTTGTGCTGTTCATGATGTTGCAGTCTAGCATGCACCAGACATGTTGCCGTTGAGATGGTATCGATTTGATGTAACACAGAATGATGCCTGTAACACAATGTGTAGAATGAATTCTGACTGACAGAGTGGCTTGGTGTGCAGTGGACATGTGGCGGCCTCTGGGGTGTGCAGACAGTGAGCGCTTTGCCCTGGTGTGGGAGACTGAAGAGCTCAAGGCACTCAACAACACCCTCTACAGCTTTGTCAAGAACAAGGTACAAAGAAAGAACTCCAGCAACTTTCAGCATTTGCTGCCAAGTAAACTTGCAAAAGTGCAATTTCTTGTTCATTCTTATCACAATGAGAAGGCTTGTCTAAGGACAATGCGACTGGGCTCCAGTAGCTGCTTGCTGGTTGCTATGGTATTGCTATGTAAGGACAGTTGGATGTAAACGCATATGCAGGCACAAATTCAGTCTTTACACCAAGAGTACACTGCATCGCACAGTCTCAGTTATACACTGCTGATGTTATCAATGGATGTCAGGCTCTTTGGAGATGTCACGCATTGCTCTGTGAGAGTGCTGACAACATCAGCGCACATGAAGCCTGTTGACAAATATTATGCACCCACTATCTGAGCATTAGTTGCCGGCCCTACTGACAGTATCGGCGTGTTTAGAGCGTTTTCACAACATGTCGTGTGCTATTGTCTAAGTATGGAGCTCTGGCCTCAACAAATAGCTGTTGACCAAAAATAAAACCTTGTAGCGTTCTGCAAAGGTTTGCATTCAGGGCCCTCCGCCTTGCTGTGGTCATGCTGCACATCAGCAAAAGCGAGATACAGAGGTGATTTCTGTGGGAAAATCGTTGCTATTCACTTTCAGCAATTGTTTTGCATTTCTGTGCAGGTCACAATGGAGGCAGGCAAGTATCTGGTGGAGCAGTTTGTGGTGCAAGGGCTGGTGGCTGCAGTGGCCCTGCCCATGACTGTCATGTCAGCTGCCAACCTGATAGACACCTGGTGGGCTGTGTGCCTGGACAGAGCAGAGAAGGCTGGCAAGCTGCTGGCGCATGTGCTCATGTCAGGTGCACATGGAGACAGGTACAATCCCAATGACTCAGGCTTTGGCAAATTGGATGACTAACCATGACATGATATGATGGGTGTGTCAGCCGCACATGTGACAGACACCTGGTGGGCTGTGTGCCTTGACAGGACAGAGAAGGCTGGCAAGCTGCTGGCGCACGTGCTCATGTCAGGTGCACATGGGGACAGATACAAAACATGAGGGCATGTATTGGCAATGCTCGCAAAACCTACTGTCAATCTTTTGACGAATTATTGTTCTGTTGTGACTGGGCAAGATGCTGGCGCATCTGCTCATGTCAGCAGCACCTGGACACATCTACAGCACCATCAGCTCATGTTTTGTCCATGAACACACCTAAGGTATGCTGCAATGCGCTTGCCCTGAGCGCGCTACAATGCTCATTTCAGGTGCTCATGGGAACAGGTATTGTTAGCTGCAAATGTTGTTTTTATGCTTTACTGTTTGTCTTTTGGTGTTGCATAAGCTTGTGTCAGAGGCACACAGGGACGGGTTGTACTAGCTGTTCACACTGCACTGAGAACATGCTTTGATGTCTATCATGTCTTTTGGTGCATTGATTTGCAGACTGAGGGGATGTCCCGCTTGGCTTGTGCAGGCCTGTGACATTGTCAGGCTACAGCATGGGAGCAACACCAATAGATCATTGCCTGCTGAAACAACGTATTCAACACTTTGCTGTGTATATGTCTTTTGGTGAAGCATCTGCTGCTTTGTGCAGGCCTGTGACGCTGATCAGCTACAGCATGCGAGCCAGGCTGGTATACCTCCGTTTGCTGATGTTCAAAGCTTTGCTGTGTATATGTCTTTTGGTGAAGCATATGCTGCGTTGCGCAGGCCTGTGACACTCATAGGCTACAGCATGGGAGCGAGACTAGTATACCACTGCCTGTTGGAGCTGTGCAGATTTAACTGCAAAGGCATTGTGGAGCATGCAGTCATGCTGGGCTGTACAGTGACAATTGTCAAGGAGCGCTTCGTAATGGCACGCAGCGTGGTATCTGGGCGCTTTGTGAATGCATATTCCAGCCAGGATTGGCTGTTGGGTTTGCTGTTCAGAAGCACAAGTGGCTTCATCAGACCAGCTGCTGGTTTGTGCCCTGTGGATGTGGCAGGGGTTGAAAATGCAGATCTCACAGACACTGTGAAGGGGCACTTTGATTACATCAAGAAGATGGACAGCATAGTCAAGCAGCTTGGGTTTGGACCTATTGCTGCTGAAATGCAGTAGCGTGGCTTTATTTCTGTTTAGCTAGAAAGCATTTGATGTAGCACTCCTTTGATTTGGATGCACTGATTGATTTGCAAATAAAGTATTTTTGACCACACAGTTGCAAGGCTGTCAGAGAAAACTGCTGACAGCAAAGTGCAGGTCAACACAGCAAGGACAGGTCAGGCAATTTGCACCTGACGAAGTGCGTCGACGGGTGCTCGCAGCACACTGCAATGAGACCTGCACAAGGCTGGGCGGCTGATGTCTGTGACGGGTTGCAGAGCAAGTGACCTGGCCGCAGTCAGCCCAGTCAGATCGATCTCGAGCAAGCCTGGCTGCGTCGATGCGACAGGAGCAAGACGTCTCGCACATTGCTCGCAGACGTCCGATTCAAAAAGCTCGAACACGCCACGAGTCCGACTTGGCCAAGCTGTACAAACCTTTACGAAGCCAAGCTGGTCGACATATCCACTCAGGCGCCAACAGGCTTCACGTGGGCTCATGTGCTTCCACTTGTCATCCAAGTTGGCTGAGATGCGTGGCGTTTCACTTTACGCGATTGCAGCGTGATGTGACAAATCATGACTAGCGCTGATCATGATAGCCCGCGACGCCTGAGGCGCCTGCAGCTCCGAAAGCACGGCATGCTCATGGCGCTATGATGCCTCTACAATGATTGATGTATGCCCGCCTCTAGGGGAAACTATAACCCATAGGATGTGCAATGCAAACTTGCTCTAAAAATGTATAACAAGCTGTCAGGCTGCTTGACCCGGCATCATGGGCAGCAGTATCATGGTAGCCTGGGCTGTACTACACTTGAGGGCCGTCTGCTGGTCTTGGCTTGAATATGAGCGGTACAGCGATGCTGGGAAGCGTTGTAACTGGAAGCCAAAAGGTCTTGCATGCTTAATCCAGGCTGTCGTAGAGGTTCGATGCACGCAATCCATCAGAAAATCCGTGAAGCAATACCGGCCTCAAAAGCTCAGTTGCATCCCAGGAGCATGTGACTAATTTATCGCGAAGTGTACAATATGCAGAGGATTCAGGCAGCAAAGATTTGTCATGCATGCTTTGCAATGCTGTGACCTCTGCGCATAGCTTTGGTCGGGCGTGAAAGAACGCCGGCCGTTCAAGGGCCACGCGTGGCCCGTGACGCCCATGTGAGCGGCTGCATGTGGGTCAGCTGGGTCCCCTCAACGGCAATGCGACGGAGTGTGGCAAATTTGCTGATGAAAGTATTGCTTGAAGTACAGGATTACTGATCCGTGGATTGAATTTGGCTACTGCCGTTGGGACGCTCTTTCGTCACGATCTCTCACCGTGTTTTAATGCGCAGCTTGCTTTGCGTTCCCGCGCCAGAGCTGTAGAGGCGTCGTCTGGGTGCAGAGCGCTCTTTGCTGACTGCCTGAGTTTTGCACATCGTGCATCAAGGCACAGACGTCTGTACAGCCTCACTCGACTTGCTCGGTGCTGCTGCAAAGTGGCATCGGAGATCGACATCCTTAGCCTGCCAGCCAACTGCCTTGCGCAAAGCGTCGGTACTCTGCGTCGTCGCACATACAGCAGCCTTAGGTTTGCAGCGAGCAGACAGTGCGCAAGCTGTGCGCAACCTGCTTCAGCTTCGTGCAACAAGCTTAAGCACCAACCAGCCTTCAGCACAGGCAGCAAAGTTGCAGAGCAGCAAACAGCGCCGCGATGCAGCTGCGCGACAAGGTCAGCGTTCTGCTGTGCATTGACATGCTGCGTTGTGCTCCAAGCGTTGCTTCGCTCCTGAGTCAACAGTTGCCCAACTCGTCCGTTGCCTAGCCTGCCTGACTTAACCTTGCTGTACTGCAGCCTAAGGACGACAAGTTCCGTGCCGGTTTGGCTAGTCTAGTAGGCAAGCCGCGAGCTTCAGTTGCTTCACCGGTCGCACAGCACGTCCTCTTGCAGCAGCAGACTCCTGCCAAGCTACCTTCTCAGCTTGCCTCAGCCAGCCTGTCGGAAGTCAACAGCGCAAACACAGAACAGACGCAGCAGATTATTCCAGACGTTGCATGTACTGTATCAAGCGCACCAGTGCCCTCTGCACCAGTCGTCATGACGCAAGTCACCCCCACAGCACCATCACCAGTCCCTGGGCAGCTTCAGATAGTACAGGTTGCGACTTCGGTCCCAGTGTCCAGCCCAGAAACAGCTAAACCAGGAGCTGCACCCATTCAGAATGCTGCAGAAGCAAAGCCAAAGAAGCACAACAACGTGTATCGTGGCGTCCGTCAGCGTCCGTGGGGCAAGTGGGCTGCAGAGATCCGTGATCCACGCCAAGGCCAACGCCTTTGGCTTGGCACCTTTGACAGTGCTATCGAGGTCAGTTGCAACGTTTCGTATCAACTTTGCACTCATTTCACAGGCATGCCAGCTTTGAGTTGCTGACCTGCCATCATACTTGACTGCAGGCTGCTCAAGCCTATGATGCTGCTGCGCGTTCAATCAGAGGAGACACAGCTGTCTGCAACTTTCCCTTAGGCGAGGGGCAAACAGCGCCTGCTCCTCAAAGGTATCACTCTCACTGCACTGCATGCTTCTATCTGTGGCTGTGTGTGTCTTCAAAGGTCATGTGATGCACCTGTGAGTTTGCTGCAGCACTACAGTTCTTCACAGCAGCTTCCTCAAATTCGCATGGGCTTAGTAATGCAGCCTTGCTGTGATCTGTTGTATGCAAACGGTGCTATACTGCGGTGAATGCATACCCATCGGTGTGTGGCATATAATCCATGGTGGTTCTGCCTGAGTTGCGCTCAGGAAGCGTTCATCAAATTGCATCAAGCTACAGCCTATGTACTCAAAGTTGACCTGTCATCATTAGAACACATCTCTTATCGTCAAGTTGCAGTGCTGGCTATGTTGCCTCGGTGTGTTGGACACACAGTCAATGCCATCACTTAGTATATTTATTTATTGATTTAACCTTGTTGTCTTGACATAGCATCAAACTCGTGTTTCTCCTTCAGGCTGGTGACTGGCAAGACCCCCAGGGTTGGCAGGGTGGGTCTGGACGGGCTGGGTCCACACTTGCAAGGGCCAGAAGAACTGGGTAAGCGATTGAGGAGGAAGAAGAGGGCAAGAGTAGCCAGCCCTCAGCCAGATTCCCGCTCACAGAGCAACAGCAATGGCGCTCAAGGCAGCTCAACAGTGAGTGCTCATTCAACAATGGTGTTTTTGCTGTGGGTTTGATCTGTTAGCACATCCGCACACAGGTTGATTGCTCCTTTGTATCATCTGGGATGCAAATTTTGTCTGTGCTTGGTTAGTCAGCACCTCTATTCGTACTTCCTGTTTGCGATGTCAATCATGCTACAGTGCGGGTGTCTGCTTGGCTGCTGCTGGGTATTTCAAGACAGCAATAGTCACGGTTTTGAGTGCGGACGTTGTTTGTGGTGTATCAGGCAGCATCTTTGTTTGCATTTCCTGTTTGTCGTGTCAGCGATGCCCAAAAGTGACCGTCTGCTGCAGCTGGCTGTCCTGAATCGCAAGAGTCATCCTTGCATGTATTGCATTGAAGTTTGTGAGTTTGTCTTACCATGCACAGCATGCGCTCAACCTGCGTGCTTGTACTGCTGTGTACCAGTCAGGTTCAGGTCACAATGCAGGAGTCAACTTGACAGCCTCTCAAGTTCAAAGATTGTCTGCTGCCTACTCCAGAAGTTCCTGTGCACTGACTGTATTTTTGCATTGATGCAGAAATGCAGCCGCCTGTCTTCAGAGGAACATGCTGAGTCGAACAACACACACCCCTCACTTGCTTCACCACTGAACCCCAAGCAAGCACTGAAGATGCCTCTTTTCGATGGGCCAATCGACATGGGCATCAGCGCTTCAGACCCATCTGAGGATGACTTCTGGATTGACCCTGACATGTGGAACAGCGACAGCGATGACCCAACTGACAGCGTTTGCTCAATCCTGTTGGAGGATGCTCAAAGCTGTTCGGCATTGCCAGTGGACGTGCCCCAGTGTAACCTGAACCTGGGAAACATGGACGATCTTTTCAACTTTGATGCTGTCAGTCCTGCTTTTGATGGGCTGTGGATTCCCGCCCAGTAGGCTACATACTCGATCTCTGAAGGAAAAGTTTGTCAGAATTGGTCAAGGGTCTTGGAGCCCTCCCTTGGCAACATGCAAATTGGGGCTTTCATGGGATAGTCAGTAGTACATTCGTTGGCGTACGTATTGCGAGATTGCTGCAAAGGGTTGATGCAGTCAACCCAGGCGGCATTAGATCGATAGTACTATTTGATCAGTAGGGTTTTGATAGGCTTTTATAGCAACCCATAACCATGCTTCAACACCTTGGTGCTTGAAGCATTAGATCCCCTTGTTAGGTTGCTCTGCCCTCAACTACTTACCCTGAACGACTGCTGCTGCGCCGTTTTGCTGAATCAATTGTTGGTTGCTTTTGCTGGTGTTGAGCCTTTGAGTGTGTGGTGCTTGTTGCTCCACAATACAGATTGAGCGCTGGACGCCCAGTGTCTTCATGCAGGAGTGGAAGTGCAGCTTAATTGCAAGTCAGTAGTCAATGCAGTTTCTCAGTTTACTTCTGGGCCTCAGACCGCATTGAAATTCTTAGACTGCCACAAGTGGCAAGAGTCAGCCCCCAGCCTCGGTGTGATTATAAGCAAGTTTTATTTCATGTACTTTAGCTGATTAAAGTTATACAGGCTGCCTTTTCTCAGGGCAAGGAATCAGAGTGTTGCTGTGAAGGCCAATTTTCAGGGCGCAGTCAAGGTAGATTGCATTGTTGCTGTCCCATTTGTCACCTTATTGTTAGTTTAGGTCTTATTGCGTACTTGTCTCAGAACGCTGGCTTTCAAATTGTATAGTACATATGTAGGTATTGTGTGTGCTGATGATAGCATTGTTTGCAACATATATGCAAACAATGCACCAGCAATGCAGGGATGTTCTTTTGTTGCTAGGCAGTCAAGCTTTGTAACAATGTTAAGCTGATCAACATTATGTACAGTGACTGTGTGCATGCTTCCTGCCAGACCAAAATGATGCATGACATCAGCACTGTGCAAGACGCCGTTGCTTACAATTGCAGTTGAAAGATGCTCATCATCCATGCATCGTCATGGTGCCAGTGCATGATCATGGTGCCAGTGCATGATTTGGTATGCACTTCAGCAGACAGACACGACAAGATATATATTAAGGGTCAAAAACGGTAGAGACCCCAGCCTGCCAGAATAAGGCGAAGTATTGAGCTTGCTGGTCAGAGGGCAGCTCGGGCAGACAAGATCTCATTCTGTATCATTGCTTCACATAGTTGTCAATCTGTGATGCAAGTCAGGCTGTACACGTGACTCTGCATTTGTGAGATGCCATTTGTAATTTGTCAACAAATGAACAAATAATGAGAATTGCAGTGCTGAACCAAAAGCAACTGATCATGACCACACAACCCAAAACAAAAGGCAAGAGTCTGTCGATGTCACACGTGTGTTCTGATTAATATTGTTCGTGCCGCAGCCTCTGTTTGCAGAGCTTAGCAGCTTCACGCATGCTGATGCTGCTGACAGCAAGGATAGCAGCACAATTCCACAGTAACAAAGCAGAAGTCGTTTCTCATTTCTCAAGCTTCTAGCCATGACCACAGGTCAGTGACCATGCTCATGAACTTGAAATGTGGGTCTGAGCTTTGCTGTCATACTACCCAAAGCAAACTTTGACAGCTGCTCGACAAGAGGATGCAGAGCTAGGACTGCACCTAGGGCGCAAATAGCCTGCTTTATTGCGACTGCTTGCATACACAGCTGAACGCTGTCTTGCACACGCTTCAAGCTGATCAAATGCTGCTGCTTAATGCTCTTACTATGTCTTGGCATGCCGGTCACATCACATCAAAAGGCCATGCTGTGATTGCCATTGCGTCATCTCATTGTGGATTGGCCTCAAGAGCTGTGTTGTGCCACATGCGTTATGGCAGCAATGGTGCTGCTTTGACTGTGTGGGTGGATTGTGCTGCCTGATCTACACTGCCACTAGCCAAAGAACTCCTTGTGCAGTGACCGTACAGCGTTCTTGCCCTCTTCATCTGACACTATCAGGGAGATGTTGTTCTTGGACGCTCCTTGGCTCATCATCTTGACGTTGATGCCTTCTCGCCCCAACACCTTGAATACCTACAATGCATTGAACAAAGGGCTTAAGTCTTCAGTGTGGTCAAAAAGCAGAGCAAAGGAGGTGATTCTACTGTCTAAAGGTGTTGTGCCAGTTTGAGTGTGTGCCTGGCCTCCATCACTTGGTAAGCTCACACTTAGCGTCCAGACAGTATAATCTGTTCTGGGTATGATCATGGTAACATTTATAGTAAAACCAAGTGTATGCCTTTTGGATGACAACAGCCCACAGGTGTAGAGCTGAAGCCATGAAAGCCAGCAAATATTTGTCTGTGCCAACATGATAGTGACACGCTGGTCAGTGGGTGACCAGCAGCACCTGTGTGTCGGCTTCATATACAGAAACAGATATGGTATGACATGGTATGCATCATTGTCAGCATTTGAACGCTTGCTGACGCGATTATTTGACCCTGCTGGGTGCTTACAGATGCAGTCAGCTGCCTCTTGTACATTGAGATTGAAGCACAATGTTGGTTTAAACATATACTCCTCAAAAACGACACCGAGTGCAGCTCATGCAATGTAACCACCTTGAGCTGCAATCCATGCTTGATCTGAGGGCTGTGTGTTGCAACCAAACTTGTGCTAGCAATCACAGCAGGTGCAACTGCAGCATCAACATTTGTAACGTCTGTGATTGCAGCATCCATGACTGTAGCATCGTTAATTGCAGCATCAGACCAGAGGTTTATTGCACCCTGCTGGTCCCCAGTGTCCCTCTGCAGAGAACAGCTAGATATGCAAAGGCTGCTTTTGCAGGGGTCTTCTCAAGTGAGACTGTATGTTTCAGGCCTGCATTTTTGGGTGCCTGTTGCACACTGAAATGGTATGCTAAGGCAGCTGCAGCATACCCGCTCAAGAATCTGGGAGGTCTTCTGTACGTTGCAGATGAGGCTGACGCAGGAGTGGGCCCTCTTGTAGCTCACTCTGGCAATGCCCTTAGCCTTGAAAGCTGCCACAAGAGCGTCTAGCTCAGCGTCCACTAGATCACGGCTCCACATTTTGCTGCACAAGTACAGCCAGACATTTCAAACATTTGTGTATCAACACGCATGAGCTTCATTCTTACCAACACAACATCACTGAGGCTTAGTGTCCACAACATGAAGGCTCCAAGATCAGCGCAGCAAGCCCTTAACACATACAAGAGGCAACAAACATGAGTGTCAGCAAATTGCGTCAGGAAAGGAACTTGTCTTGAGAACACTCAGCTGGAGTCAAACTTGAGCAATATGGAGAACTTCACTGGTGGCCATGATGTTTAGACTGACGCCGTTGCTGTTAAAGACACTGGGCATGAAGCCAACCTGCCCGGGCATCTGGGTGCTCTTTGTTTCTCAGCATAAGGAGGCAATGTATAGGAGGAAACTCACCTTGGATCAAGTGTGAGTGATATCGAAACCTTGCTAGTGGCCACGACGTCCACACTGATGCCATTGCTGTTGAACATGTCAGACACAGTGGCCATGAGGCCAACCCACCTGAACATCTTGATGTTCATCAGTCAAACCACAAGGAGGCAACATGAGACACACCTGGGATCAAGCGTGAGTGAAATGGAGACCTCGCTGGTGGCCACGACGTCCACACTGATGCCATTGCTGTTGAAGATGTCAAAGACAGTGGCCATGAAGCCAACTTGCCCCAGCATCCTGGTGCTCACAATGTCCAGCAGTGTGATGCCGGGCTTCAGCACTATACTGGTCATCAGGGCATCCTTCATATCTCGCTCTTCCCTGATAAGTGTACCGGCAGCTTTCCTGCAAGACCATGCATACAGTCATAGATTAGACTGACAATGCAGCAATGCCGCGCATAAGCTTTAACTGTACAGTGTGGCAGTGTGTTGCCAGGGTTGAGGACTATGCTGATCATCAGAGCGTCTTTCATATCACGCTCTGCCCTGATCAGCTTGCTTGCAGCTTTACTGCAATAGCATGCAAACAATGTCTTCCTGCGTAGATGCTGACTAGTTTCAATATTGTGTGATGCATCAACCACACAAATCTGGTGTAGGAATGTGATGCCAGGCTTTAGGGCTATACTGGTCATGAAAGCGTCTTTCATGTCTCGGTCCTCCATGATCAGCGTGCCCGCAGCTTTCCTATAGCATCATGAAGGTGAGGCACAATTGAAAGTGCTGTGAGGTGGTGACACTGCCAGCCTCAGCCAGTTCCTATGCTTACCTTGCACACCATGTGCATGGTAGTATGCTGACCAAACATGCTGTGAAACATAGTGCTAGATAAACTGGACAGACTGTTGCAGGGAATGTTGAGGTCGGCCAGTTCAGCAGCAGTGCTTGACAGCAACAAGGCGAAACAGCATGCTGTGGTGCTGCTGATGCTGATACTGACATTGCTTGTCAGCACATGCAGGCAATGCAGAGCATCAGGCCAATCAGCAGCTCTGCGCTTGGCTGGCATCTTTGACTGCTCTGTACGGACAATGCCTTTCAATGTGATAGCACACATACACAGCTTTGACTGGAGCAGGACTGGTGCTCCACAATGTCAGGTTTTGCAGTGCTTAGCATACACTCCTGCCGCGTAGCACGCACTCCTGTTGCAAAACGCGCTCTGGCTGGACAAAAACAACAGCTATGTGCTGATGTCTGTCAACACTGAGACAACCAAGAGTGCTGAAAACAGGCGGTGCCTCAATGCCATGGCAAATCCGCACCTATTGTAGGAGTTCTTGACCCTGACAGCCAGTCTATTGCCGTTCTGAAGTTGCTGCTGGAAAGCTGGCTGCATGGCTTGGGGATGTAGTACTGTGGCGCCAAAGAACGCCAGCTCTGTAGCTTCATCATAGGTGAGGTCAGGCACTGGCCGCGCACCAGTGACTAAGCGAGGATCTGATGTCAGCACACCTGCACAAACATGCACATGCTGACAGATCTCATGCTGGTGACTAAGTGTCAGTCTAATGTCTGCAGACCTGCAGTGATGCTCAAATGCTTCTTGATGCCTGACCACGGGTCTGGTGTCAGCATACTTGCAAGATTATCGAAGCTGTGTTGATTTGGAACATAAGCCAGTGAACCAGATGTCGGCATTCTTGCAGCAGTATGCTGAACTTGCCAACGCACACGCCAGCAATCCCGTACATTCGGAAAGCCGTGGTGCAAAGAAGAGCTGTGGCCTATGCGTGAGGCAAAGAGCATGAGCTTGTGACTATATAGTTGCAGCTGAAGTTGCAGTGCTGTGACTTGGCGATATGAAGTGCTGGGGAGGACCTCAGTGTATGTTAGGAAGCAGTTGCTCATCATAGATGTCAGCAACTTACCAGGTATGATGCATTTGCATCATCATTGATCCTGCCCTCAGCTGTCGAATGACCGCATTACAGATACTCAGCAGTCTAAAAGACTGCAAATGCATGTGCACTTGGCAAGAGTAAGACATGAGAAGACAATAAGCTGACAAGGCACACACAGGTATGATGCTAGGCCTACATACTGACTCAATACAAGCAACAATTCTCACAGTGTGCAAGCTGCGCTATCCTAAAGTCATGCTAGAGAAGACTTCAAAGTCTTGAGTGACTAACCTGAGAAATCGAAAGTCAAAGAGCAACCAGAAAGCAGCAAACAGGTCAGGGGTTCAGTTCTCACCATCAACATCTTTCCAGACCTGGACCTCTGGCAATCCCAAGGCAGCGCCAATGACAGTGGCGCTGAGATCACTACCACCCCTGCCAAGCGTGGTTATAGCCCCTGCACACACAGCACCCAATGTTCAACTTGACAGAAGCGCAAATCAGGGTTTGTTGAAGCAGGGGTTATTGAAGCAGGGGTGGCATTGTGAGCAAACCCTGCGCGCTGGTCATGCCCTCAATGCATGCACAACACATGCAATGCAAAGGACATGTACAGCACAGACCTCAGTTCATGATGCTTTCATTGCCATTGTAGCTCAAGGCCACTGGCTCAAGCTAATAGGGAATTGAACAAGCATCCTTGGTCTAGCTGAACTATCACTGACTACACTGCATGCTTGTGTAAGTACTGGCCAGGCATAGTGTCAGGTTCAGCTTTGCATGTGAATGCTTGAGTTGCCTTCAGGGTATCATTCAGTCTGCATTGGGGCTGTAGATGGTGTCCAACAAAGCAATGACTTTGTCCTGCTTACGTCTCAGCATGCGCAATCAGCCTTGCACCCTGTATAAGACTGCGACAGCTATGCCTGCCAAGCACTTCTTGTACCTTACAGATGTTTCAGCAAAACCTCTTGGCAAAGCGAGCACACTTTGAGAAAATTGCTGAAACACCTCTAAGTTATCACAACTGCTTTTTCTGGCACAGCCACTACAGCAATACATAACAGTCATGACAACAGCTGCATGATGGGTTGTTTGGTACAGGCTCATGTTGTTACATCACAGGAGATACAGCAACAGCATTCAGACAGGAGCAGGCGCAAAAGAAGAAGACCTCAGTCCTATCGATCAAGCCTACACAGCTGGAGCCTGTTGACTGTCAGCTCAGGGCATTTGTATTTGCATCAAAGGTCTTAGCCTGCTGCTGTCAATTGCTGCTGATAAGCATGCCTATGATGGCGCATCATGCCCAGATAGAAACTGGAGCTGAGGCTGTTTGATATGCAGTGCAGGGGCAGGCGTGATGAGACTCTGTGATAAGCGGTGATGGGGCATGACTACCGCTGCCAATGCTAATGTATGACAGCCAATAGTGGGGCATGACCAGTACTGATGAATAACAGACAGTAATGGTGTGTGACCACTGATCATGCATACTTTCACAGGCATGAGTCAGACATGATATGCACTTATGCAGTAGACAGACATGCTCAGGCTGTGGGCTCAGAGAGATTCCCACAAGATGATTTCATCAGTGAGTAAACTCAGATGTCCATATCTACAAAGTTAACTTGAATCATCATTGCCCCAAGCCTGAGTCTTTCTGACATTGGTCTCGCTGCCTTTCAGCACATACTAATGCAGGCACTGCGGTGACAAAGGCTAGTGTGTAGTGACATGCAGCAACTTGATGGCAGTGTTGTCTTCCATGCATTCTGAGATGCCCTGACAGGCATACAGCAGGGGCTGCAGCTGCTCACAGGAGTAATTCTTGACAAGCATCAACCAGTATATAAATGCTTCTGCCATGAGGCAAGATGTGTACAATGCAAGATGCTGCAAATGCATTCTGTCCTAGCTCATGCATCTCACAACCCACAATCATTGTGATTGGTGTGAATGGATGTTGAGTGTGAAGGAGATGTTATAAAGCATGCACAATATGGAATATTTTTTGTCCCCTTGACTGCCTGACCACATGTGGGTCTGATGATTGCCTCAATGCCAACCATAAAAGCTTCTGCAGCACAGCTTTCAATAGTGCCAGCATGACTTCAAGCGGATACCATGCAAAGCAGTTCAGCAGAAGCTGGCATACTGCAGACAGCAGGTCAATCAGAACTATCTTGCCAGGTCTGGAAAGTACATCTGATTCTTCTCAATAACAGCCCTCCTCAAGCAAAGCCGCATGTGACAATTGTTTCAGAAGAAATCTGCAGCTGACTTTGTCACAACATTGCCAGAACATATCGTATTGTTTAAGCCTGCTGAAGATTGTTCAGCCAAAGCCACAAATTGCTTTGAGAGCAGTGCTGTCCGCTACAGTTGGTTCTCGGAGACCAGTGTTGGTAGCAAGCAGTGGCCTCAAGACCCACGGCAGCAGGCACGCAATACTCACAAGATTCTCATGGCTTGCGGTTGAGCAATGACCAGCAGTGACAGCAGCTGACCATCTGCATTGCTTGGAACAGGCCTGTCAATGTCTGACCCACATAGAACAGTTCTCCGATCTGACAGCATTTTTGCAGCATCCGGTTTTCTTTTATATCACAGGCCAACCCCGGAGCAGGTCTTCGCCATCTTCCATGGAGGCTCTAGCCTAAGGCACACCTTGTTACCTTGCAGTATGATGACAGTATCAGTGAATTAGTCACGCTGAGCAGCAGCATACAGGGTGAGGAATACCTGCCTGTGTTTTCTCCCCTTGCAAGGAAGCCTGTGACAATGGGAATCTCTGGTGGCCCGCCATTGGAGCGTGTCAGTGCAGACCTGATGTTGGTGAAGGACTGCTCATACCGCACATCAGCGTTGCTGAAGTCATCTGAGGAGACCATGCCCAAGTCCCAGGCATCATACTGGCGAGCTGCCACGCCCTACAGCAAATCATACTCTGAGGTAAGTGTTGTAATACATTGCAGACAGTACCTGCTCTGAAGGACCATCTTTGACCTTTTATTGAACCTGCTCTACCATAGCGAAGGCTGTTGAACTGAACGGCCTGACTTCAGCTCTTTTCTGGACCCCTGACCTCCCACTTTGCTTTGCATCAGATTACCATTGCTGTCAATCAGCATGACAAGGCTTACAAGCAACAGAACCTGTCATGACAGCCAAGCCTAGACTAGCCTGACCTACGAGCTTGCCTGACAGCCATGGGTTTAGGGTTTAGGGTTCAGGGTATGCTCCACTGGCGGCAGCGGCAGACTTTTGCTGACGGCAAGCAAATTCAACTTGAAAAGGGAATGAGGATTTGAGTGTGCAGCTCTGCAAGGGTGCCTAGACCATGTAATGCATGAGCAGTGAGGTCCAAATCGACAACGCGTGAGGATGAATCTGCCTTGTTGCGTGCAAGGTACTGAATTGGATGTGCAGCTCAAAAGATGCAGTCCAGGAAAAAAGCAGGGCCGTCGAGGACGAAATCAGGCAGTGCTTATCGCACCGCAAGTTGGAGTCATATTCTTCATATGCTGTTGCACAGACTGATCTTGACAAACACCTCGCAAGTCTCATCTATGCATGCTGCAGCTCTATGTACAGAAGACGTCAGCTCAAACTGTTGGGACCAGGGCAAGTAGGTATGGAGTCCATCACAACATGCAGCGTGTGCTTTGAATCTTCAAGAATCTGCATGATGAGTGCTTCTACCAAGATGATCTGTTGCAGCTGCACATGTGCAGACAGACCAGGCAGAAAGCTCATGACGCTTTGTGTATCTGCATGTTCAGCGCTTTGGCCAAGATGCCTTGTTGGCAGCTCCACATATGCAGGCAGATTCTGTAGCCAGCTCACGATGCTTTGTGTATCTGCATGTTCAGCGCTTTGGCCAAGATGCCTTGTTGGCAGCTCCAC
>BDIU01000529.1:0-30419 GCA_002118135.1 Trebouxia sp. TZW2008
TGGACTGTGCTTTTATGCGTGTAGGGTGCCTGCATGGCAGCTCAACTGCTGGGAGCTTGCTTTTCCTGCAGTCTGGCCCATCCCCAGCGGCCCGTGGACTTTGCCACCTACACCCCCCTTGAGCTGTGGGAGGGGCACCACCTATTCCATGATCTCTATAAGTAAGCTCCTGCCTGAATTTCTGCTGCCTGTGACAATTCAGCAGACTTGTGTAGCAAAACATACTTCCCTTGTTCTCACGACAGCTGTATCAGTGACTCCTGCACAAGCAACCAGGGTTGCTAACAAATCAGCAAGCATTTAGCAAGAACAGCTTACCACCATTCTGCATATTGCAAATGAAGTGCCTATGCGCATGCCGCTGTGTGAAATCCCCTTGATGTGATTTGCGACACGCCGTCTTCGTACGACACCACTAATGCAGATGCGGTCCCATATGCCCTGGCTTTTGCTGCTGCGTGACAGGCCCGATGTACCAACTGACAGATCTGACGGCTAATCCGTGCTGATGCTGCCGTTTGCTACTGCCATAACATGATATGCCGATGTTTAGCGTGACAGGACAGTATCGGGTGCCTCTGAACACGCAACTGTGAAGGCCTGACGGTTGCTTTGACCGCTGATGACCCCAGGTGTGGCCTTATCCGACCAGTTGCGCAGATCTGTGTTAAACACGCGAGACTGCATGACTTGCAGGCAATCACGCGCGACTGCACAACACGTCACTGATCCATGGGTACAGAGGCGATGCTGCAGCGTGCAGGCTGACGTGCAGCTGCGCTCAGAGCTGCGCTGGCAGCTGCCTACGGTTCCCGTGACCCTGAAGATGAAGCAGGGTTGCTCGCCCCGTAGCTGTCGCGAAGAGAGAGAGAGAGAATAATAATAACGAATGCAACACTACATGTATGACTGTATCCCCTGCTCATGTACAATTCGCGGACACAGCAATTGCATCCTCATCAAGATGACCTGATGACCTTCGACAGAGATCGTGCAGTGTTCAAATCCCATCGAACCGGTTTTTGACCGCTTTCGGAAGGCTGCCAAGACACAACCAGATCCCTTACCCATACCCATACCCACACCCGTACCCACACCCATACCCACACCCATACCCACACCCACACCCACACCCACACCCACACCCATACCCATACCCATAGTGCACAATCTGCGATTCTGCAGGCTACAGCAAGTCAGCAGTGGTGCATTCGAAGCTTGGAAAAAAGTTGTTGGGATTGAGCATTGCAAAAAACAACACACATTGTAATGGTGATTAACACACATACTGCTGCCTACAGTTTCCGTGACCCTAAGGAAGCCGGAGGGTTGCTCGTGATGCAAAAGCTCTCGCCTGCCTTGTGCCTCAGTTGCTGCTGCTGCTGCGGCCGCTGCTGTTCTTGTTTCAGCTGCCACAGCATGTTGGGTGGCAAATGTGCACAGGTGATGCCAATATTGCTTGTTGCTACCTGGTCACCAACAGATCTCAGGAGATGATCGTTCCTGTGCTGCTACAGTATGCTGCTAAACTGTGCTGTCACTTACATCAATTCGGTCAAGCCATTCATGAACACTTTAGCACAGTATGTTTGTTGCACATATGAGTAAGCTGACGCTGCCTTTACTACCCCGCTGCAGTTTAGTAACCGCAATAGTCAGGCCTCAGCGGCCTCTCGAGTACACTATAAATAGGTCACAATCCTGTTGATTGAACACAATTCGCTAAGTCCTCCGCATGTAAATACAACCGCTGTGTCACCAAACAAGTCTTGCACAGTCTTGTTTAGCATATGCAGATACAGCCCATTGCTGAGCCCAATGCCACCAGGTCAAAGACAGGTGTCATGTGAATCTCCACCTTGCTGACTTCGATACAACAGCTTCTTGCAAATGCTGAAGCTGTACATGGGTGACACAGGTGTGGCTGTGCAGACAAATGTCTCTGTTCTTGACATGAGCCTTGACCCTTTCACCCTCACAACGCTGCCAATGCGCAAGACTACGGTTTCACTGATGGAGAGCTTGGAGTGATGCTCAATGAGGCACGACCAATTTTAGCGTCCCTTCCCTTACCCGTTCTGCTTTCATTTCTCGTTCCATTACCTGCAGGCCTCGCCACATCTGGGAGCACACTTCACGGCAGTGTAGTGTCTTTCGCTGGACTGGCTACATACAATTAGCTCAACTGCAAGTCCTGGCTAGCAGCGACGCTTACGAAACAGAGCTGTATGTTGAATCTAGCTGACAAGCAGAGCAGCATGATGTAATACATCTGTGGTGAGCTTGGTGGTGCATCAACGCTGCCGTAGAATGCATGCTGAGGTAGTGCATCTGCTTTTGGCAACTCACATCGCTTTGAGCATTCGACAACGGACATTTTCTCAGTTCTTGGGCTGCATCAGGCCACCACATTTGCATTGTTGCAGTGATTCCATAGTATGAACCGAGCAGCTGTTGCCCTGACTATGTTCAGGACAAAGCATAAATGTAGTGTCACCACTGGAGAGAAACTGTCTGACTTCAAGTGTCAGAGCTCACATACATCAATATGCATAATAGGACCTGCTGGGTCCTGACATCCTAAGCCCTACATTTGTGCACCTGGCCATTCCAGATTGGTCTCATACACAGCCTTGAAAATAGTGGCAAGGCCAATTCTTCCAATCAGTTTTATTTCAACAGTCCTGCTGCTGAAATAAAACTGATTGTGCAGATTTTGATTACCCTAATTCGCCAAACAGCTTTGACAGCTCGCCCCTTTAAGTTGAAGTCAGTTGAGCGCCGGGTCAAACAGTGAGAGTGATCCTGGTGGTGCTGAAAAACAAGGTGCAAGGGGTTGTCTACACCAATCTACAGGGTGCGCGTTGCACCGTGTAGGTTTTGCATCTGATTTGCACAGAAGTCACTTCCATAGCGAACTCTGGGATCAACTTTAACAAGAGGCTGAAAGTGGTCTACGTCACACTATGGTACGCGTGGCGTTTTAAGACTTAAGCGTCCGGAATTATGCATGCCGTATTCTATAAAGCCCGTTGCAGACTTGTGCACTCAAACTGCTGATGCAGTTACTTTAGACGTTTTGACTGCCATCGCTGCATTTTGCCTGGCGGGCGCTTTGGCTGCAATTTTTGCTATCTTCCACGTCTGCTATACTTGACGTTTTTGCTTGTTGATCATCAGGGCAGGACCATGTCTGGCAAGGCAGATGCCAAGCGTGCCAAAAGTCCCACCAGCCTTCAGCTACCTTTTGCTCCCAAGAGGCAGAAGGTGCGACACACAGTCCTTCGTTGGAGCAGCTGTTGTTGTGACACAAGTCTTGTGCAAACTTGTGTGAAGCTGCATGATTAAGTAGTTGCAACATGCACAGTTTCTACAAGCATATGGGAAGAGAGAGGGGGGTGATCCTTGTTATACACAAGGTTGACATTTGCATTGAGCAATTCAACTGATGATTACAGCACTTCAGCACAGTCAGTGCAAACACATAAAGCCTGCTGCCATTATTGCCAAGGCTAATGCTGGTCTGTATTTGCTTTATCGTACACTGAGCAATTCAGAACACACAGCTTTGCATGGTCGACCGACTGGCAGTGATGCACACAGCGCATATGCAAATGCTTTGCGGCACAAAGTCCTTGTCTGAAGCAGGCTGCTATTGTTGAGGAGGGTGACCTTGATGCTTCTGGCCCTTCAGTGCTGCTAAACAGCAAGACAGCCATGGATATCAGCCTTGATCGGGCTGATAACCATGTCGTCCCAGTTGCTGATAAGGCTGTGCCCTGTGACAAGGTAAGAGATTTTGACCTGATGAAACACCCTCAAATTTTGAAGCTTCTGTGTAGCCAATCTGGCATGCTGAGGGCCAGGCCGTTTCACGTTCAATCAAAGACACTCGAAAGTGAAACAGACTAATGGTGCAGCGCTGCAGTGCCATCAGCAGTATTATGCATTTGTGCTGTCATGCACAAGCACTGTTTCATGCTGCTTCTGGTTGATCAGTTGCAGCATGCAGTTGGCCAGTAGAACCTGTTGCTTGCACACAGTCATGTTGCCACTGTTGTTCTACATGACAAGTCCTAGCATGTGATGATCACTGTGTATGTCTGCAGGAGACACAGGTGAGAGCGCAGGAGTTAGAGGCCTTGCCACTGGTGGCACCTATCAACGTCAACATCAAGGGCGATGGAGGCATGCAAAAGCCACAGAATGCTCAGCCTCAAGACAGCAACGCTGCCTTTGCTCTGCCTGCTGCAAGAAAGTGGCTGACCCTAGACAGCAAGGTGCGCCTGTGTAGATGATGCATGCCTAGCTGCTGAGATCTAAGCTGCATCACATTGCGCATTGCAGCCTGCTGGGACCTGACTCATTAGCACAATCACTCAAGCCGTAGTTGGCATTGCAACTGTGAGCTGTGGATCAAAAGTCAAGACTTCTTGTGCTAGTTGCCAAACTACCAGCATTACTGATCGTCACTTCTTTGCACAACTTATCATGGTATTGTATTTTGCAAGAGTCGCGTACTGTACATTGCATGCCCTAAGGTCAGTACACCATACAAACGACCTTGCAAATGCAAACAGCTCGCAAACACTTGCAGTGATTGTTGACACATTGTTGCATGCAAGGGTGTTTTGCAATTGACAGGTCAAGCCAACAATGCATGAGGGTGAGGCCTTTCAGGCAGCTATACCAGACCCATCTAGTGGCTTTGCATCAGACGATGATGAGAACAGATTCCTGAGGTGTGAGCGTGCGCTCTCCTTTGAGGAGGCCCTGGCTTCTGCAGAAGGTCCAGAGAAAGCAGCAGCTGAACTGCTGCCTCCTTCGGCGCGCTTTGACGATGTTGACAATGAATGTGATGATGATGAGGGCAACGGTGGTACTGATGGTAATGATGGGTATCCAAACGAGGTCAGCCCACATCCTGTGCTACAATACAAGTGCAACAGCTCTTGCATGTTCCGTAGCATGGGCTGGGGTGATGTCAAACGCTTTGCGAGGGCTTTGAGGTTGTTGACGTGTATGCCGACAAGCAATGTGGCTGTGTTGCAAATGCCAAATGGGAAACTACTGATCTTATGGGAGGTTTTGGCAGGCTTTTGCCTTCAAAGAAGTCTTGATCAGACCTAGTTTCTTTCTGCAGCCTGCTTGAGCAGCATCTCTTCAAATTGGGCGTAGGTGTCTTGCCTGGTGTGCATCTTTGCATGGCCAGCGTTCGTTTTATGCACATCAAAGCTGTTTGTACAATTCAAAAGTATGCCCAGTCAAAAGTTTGCTTGCAGACCAAAGTCACTTCATTGCCTAGCAGTGTCTCTGATGCATTTGCTGCTATCAGTTATTGTTGCGTCATTGATAAATGTGTTGCTAGTGGCACTGCCAGGCTGAGAGCTTTCAGCAAGCAAATGCCTACATCACTTGCCACCACCACCAATCTCTTGCATGCACTTGCACTCACATATCTGTTGCCTTGTTTCAGCACTAACCCAAATACAGTTGTAAGGACAAGCATCAGCCAAATACTGTTGCCTCAGAACAGTGAGAATTTCATGTAGAGGTTATCTTCTTGGCAGCTAGTGCAGTGGGTATCAAGAGAGAACACTGTCCCTAGCGCATCTTGACCGCAACAGCTTTGCTTTCTGCACACACTGTATCTGGCAACAAGTGAATTCATGGAACGATACCACTTTGACTGTTTTCACCTCAACATTCCAGCATTATTGCAGTGGAACAATGCAGTGAAACTGTCATCAGACTAATGGCCCTGCACTCAAGTCTGAGCCGGCCTGCATGTCCTAACACCCTTTTGATGACTGCAGCCCATCTTTCTGGGAAAGTTTCTTCACAGCCGGGGCCACCGCCTCAAGAACGACAAGGTGTCGCTGTACTGGTCAGATGAAGAAGAAGGTAGTGGTGGTCAGTGGGTGGAGGCCATTGTGCAATCATTTGACGCCAAGAAGGGCCAGCACAGGTCAGCACCATCATCAACAACATCACCATGACCATCATACCGTCGTCGTCTTCATCATCGTCATCATCGTCATCATGCCCATCGCCTCCAATGTCATTGAAATCATCATTCACAATGTCATCGTATTCATCTCCAATGTCATTGTCTGGTAGTTGTCTGTAATTGTCTTGTAATCATCTACACTGCAATTAGTATCTTCAATGTCATCGTACCATCATTTCTGACCACCAATCTGCCAAATGCATGCAGAAGCAGTAAACTGCCTCTAAACAGGCACAAGTCAGCACGTTGAGGTGGGCTGTAACAGCTGCTGTGAAACACGTTTCTGCTTCTAAGTGCCTCACCTGACTGGCATGCCATTTCTCCAAGTGTCGCTACAGCATGAGAGTTGCAGTTGCTTTGGGCTTCATCCTTGTGCTTGAATCTGATACTTTCTGTTTCAGTTGCCCTTGTTCAGTTGCTTTTCTTCTACGTGAGGTTATAAGGTATGATTTGCCACTGCGCATCAGTAACTGTTGCACGGTGCCAGGTGCATGCAGTGAAGAACCACATGGGCCTCTGTACTGGGACTTTGACTTAGCAAACATCCACATGCCTCAAGTACAACGTAACAGCACTACGCATCCAGCCGATTGGTTGGGCCTGTAGGCATCCTGATTGACGCAAGGCCTGCAGGGTATACTACCCCCAAACTGGAGAGTATGTCGAGGTGGATTTCCGGCCTTTGACCCTAGACCGTGTTGGGCTGCATCCAGAAAACTCCTTGGTATGGAACCCAGCACGTGATCTGCCCAACCCACATGCAGCCATGACAAAGCAGGTGCGCAGCCTTCATGATGCTGCTTGAGCAAGCTTGACTTACAAGAAAATCACCCAAAACAGAATGCTATTTGCAGCTGTTTCATCTGGCCTGTCAGAGTCACAGCTGACGCACAGCGCCTGACTTCCCATGTTATCTTGTTATGCGCTGCATGAGTGCCACACTGTGCTCATGCACCTCAGATCTATGCAGTCAGCACATGCACAGGAAGTCGGATGCAGGCATGACATCTCATATGCTGCGGCTGCCTGCCATGTGCGTTGAAGCACTGTCATTCACTCATCTGTAGACAGCTAGCCAAGGCAATCCACGCTGATCAACATGAATTGTATCAGATGTGCATGGTCTTGTTGTGAAAGCTTGACTGTTGCTGTTGTGCTGAAGGCATATGATACAGACAAGAGCAGCCCAAAGCAGCAGCATATGACATCAGGAGCGACATCGAACTACAAGTCACCGCCCAATGACCAAGACCTCAAGAGCCCTCAAGCCCCTCTGGACACTGTCAAGGCTGGCAGCCACAGCTTTGCAGCACAAGATCTGTCCAAGAGTGCTCAGGGCAATTTCCAGATCCAAGCCAGGCACAGCTCATCTGCCCATGATGACAGGGTATTCATTCGTTCATTCATTCATTCTCTCATTCATTCATTCATTCATTCATTCACAACGTGGGCTAGGCAGGCTCAGCAGGCCCATCTAGGTACGTACAGAAGCAGTCGACCAGTTTGGTCATGTGCTAACCTAAACCATTCATCAGCTGCTGACCAAATTGATGTCCAATGGCTTGGTAAATTTGCTGTCTTTTTGATTGTTGCAACATGCTTGGCAGATTGAACCACTTACTATTAATTCGTGCCAAGTCACCCAAAAGGCTTTGATGCATGCTTGCAAAGCTGGTTGCGAAACAGAACTTGTGCATGCTGAGTTGCATAGTCACCTAACGCTAAAGCTCTTAGTGACCTGCACAGTCCTGCCAGACAGCTGTATATCAATGTTCTGCAAAATGCTGTCGCTGCTTGGCGTATCACAGCCTTTGTTTAACAGCTGGCCAACTCTTGCAGGTGTCTCAGCAACAGGGCAGAAAGTCTGAGGCCAGTACCAAGGCAGCTCAGCTCTCTGGCAAAAGCAATCTGCAGCCATTGCCACAGCCCAAAAACCTCCACACTGCAAAGGTGCCTGCTCTGCACCGTATTTTGTGTTGTGAAGGTTGCATGACATTTGAGATAGACCAGCTGCTGTCAGCTTTGCAATTGTTTTGTTGGCAATGCTGAGTCAGTGTTCATGCTCTAGGTGGTGTTCAACACCACCTGGTTCCTGTGAGCTGCATTCAGCATTGCTGCATACATCGCATGCATCTACATGGCGTCAGCTTAGGACTGCTGCGTACATTTTCAGCAGCACCTTGGGCATCTATCTGTAGTGTCTGCGATGCTTTGAACGGGTTTTGGCCACCAGCATTTGTTGTATGCTGATGCATCACATGTATGCAATGTAACTTATAGCAAGGGTCTGTACATGCTGAAGTAGTCCACTGGCATGTGTCATCCTGACTGTGCAAGTGCTGGTATGACTTGACACCCAGCGCATGCTTGATGGCAAGCCCACATGGCCAGTAGCTTGAAAAGCTTCTCAAGTCATCCTCTGCAGCAACCCTTGCTGACGTGCAGGCTGTGCATGAGCCTGAGATCACGAAGGCAGCAGCTGCCTCATCAGCTGAGCCTGTGATTGCTAAAAATGCCAGTGATGTTGCTGTGGAGAGGGACGTCATAGCTATAGTGGGTATTGCTGAACACCTGGATGGCGCAACTTTATAGGTCATTAGATATGACTACAAAACAAGCAGTATCCGCAGGCAGATTGAGGGACAGCACTAGTGCTTGCACAGGCACAAGTGGCAACTGACTTGATGTAGACCTCTGAAAGCGCATGCACCCGTCAAAAATGTGCGCCTTGACTGCAATCTTGAAATAAATGGTGGAATTGTCTGGAAGTCGTTTCTTTGGCTCACGAGACAAGCGCTGTCTGAAACGTGTTAATTGTATGTCCCCGACAAACTGCACATCATTTTGATTGGTCCTGCTAGTATTTGCACAATGAGCGATAATTCTGGCCTTTGCCTCAACTCAGGTGCTAGCACCAGCTGCAAGCTTACACTAATTATTATGCCAGGATTGGGATCCCGTGTGCAGATGCATTGCACTTGTTGCTCAACATAGCGGCATCAACATCGCCATGGATCCTATGAAGCACTGAAATGGCAAGAAATTGAAAAAGGTGTCACAAGGGGTACAACTGTGAGTTGAAGCAGCCAATCAAATAGTCAGAAGTATGAAATGACTGTCAAATGTCAGAAAGGGTTGCTTGGATAAGATGCACTAGTCATGACCATGATGATCACTGCGCATTTTGTGTGCTCGAACTGCCTGCCGATTGACTGGAAATTGCTGTGTGGCTGGGCAAATCAAGCAGAGCTTAAAGTCTTGTCAAATTTGATTGGAGTCCTATACATGTGTGTTTTGAAACGCCACCCTGTCATAATGATCGGCAGAATGTGCAGGGCTTGCTTTGCTGTGCAATTGCAATCAAGCGCCAGCAAGGTTGCGATGCTCCAGTGCTGCTCAATGCTGCACGGACGTGTCTTTGTGTTTGATGGTCATCATGACTTCTGAAGAACAAGGCAGGACAGCAGCAGTAGCCTGCGCAGCTTGCATATGCGCACTGCAGACTGCACCAATAGACCAGCACCCAACAGGTATGGCGGCTTTTGCTGCAGGACCTCTTGTCTAACACCCTCATCGACTGTTTGTCACGGAGGCTTATGCTGTTTTGCACAAGCTAAGGACAGTAGCACTCCCAGTCCCTGTCTTGATCAATGACAGTGATGACCTTGGTGTCGGTAGGGCAAGCCGCAAAGACTGTCTGCAGACCAACAGCAATCTATGTCAGCAGCATGAGTGGTGCACACAACCATTGTACAGGGCAAACAAAAACAAGTGTGACAGGTTCAAAGGCAGCAGAGAAGTCATCCTGTGCTTTACCTCAATGTTCTTCAGACTGTCACCAACCTTGGCGTCCACAACATACTTTGGGCATGGCAACAACCTGTAGCCAAACGAAGAACATGAGCGCTGAAGAGTTGCATAGCAGACTTGACTCATATTGCGAGTGTCAAACATGCAGCTGGCCACTGAGGGGCAGAGGAATCACCCTGGGACACTTTTGCGTGAATTGATTTTGCCACTGTTCAGAGACTCATCAACATCATCCTCTGTAATGAATCTGCAGTAGCGCACAGGTCAGCATCTGCATGCTTGCAAACGCAAGGCCATGCTTGCTTGGCTGCATACCTACATTTCATGCGGCAAATGGCATGGTCTGTGTATATCATTGGTCTTGACAGAAGAGTCTTCAGCAGGAGATTGTCAGACAGCCGTTTCTGCTTGCTGTCTGCTTGCATTCTGAACACTGCAATCGCCCACACTGCTGCAAATGAGGCAACGGCCCCGAACAAACCCCATGGGGACCTTGGCTTTCGAGCCTTCTTCTCTCGACTGGATTCAGCTGACTTGTCCTTGCGAAACCGTTTTGGTCGCTGAGCTTTCTTGCTTCCAATACCACGTTGCCCGCGGAAGGGGCTTTTGTAAGGCATGCTCGGCTCCCACTCTCAACAACCGGTCAAAGCGTGGTTTGCGACTTCGATCTAGAGCTTGCACAGCACGAAGATCAATATCGTAAGCAGCTATGAGCAAGCCGCATTCTGGGCGCGCAGCATTGGAGACAACGCGCAGAACGAGAACACGGCAGCTCGGCGTGATCGGCGAGAGCGTTAGCGTCGAAAACCAAAAACGCAGCAAGTATCATGCTGTGACTGCTTCACCTCCTGTTAGGGTTGCTGACAGTGCGACAGTGCAGATTGCGGCACCTCGCTACAAGCAGTAGTCGAGAGAAGCCCGCCCCTTTCATTCAATAGACCGTCAGTTGCAGTCACTGCTCAGCTAGCTTGATTGCTGCGCGCTTGCTGCCGTGACCGGCCGCAGCTTTGCGCTCACCTCGACACCTTGTTCTGGGACAACTGAAACTTGCGCGCCCTATACTGCGGACAGCTCACCGGGGCAGGTGGAGGATGCCCCGGCTGAAATTTGCGATGGTGTGTGCGTCGAACAACAATAGAAGCATGGAGGCACACGCCATCCTACACAAGAATGGGCTCGATGTGCGCACAACTGCCAGAAGCCTTTGTACTGTTTCTTCAACGGCAAGAGCTTACATGAGCTTTCAACTGTTCAGGTCGCTTCTTTTGGTGTCGGTGGGCATGTCAAGTTACCGGGGCCCTCACAAAAGCAGCCAAACATCTATAAGTTTGGCACGCCCTATCAGGACATTTACAATGATCTGCTCAAGCAGAATCGCGACTTATATGTCAGGAATGGTCTGCTGCCCATGCTAGAGAGAAATATGGGAGTTAAGGATGCACCTGAAAGATGGCAAGATAACAGGTGTCTCATTGAAGTAATGTAATGCTGTCATCAGCATCAGCGCTACAACCAAGATGTCTCCATTTCTGCTTTTGAGGCTCACGCTGTGCATATGCGCTGTTGGTACATTGCTTCCTGGCTAATACACACAAACAAACCCTGCTTACCCTGCACTCACTGTATCATGACTTGAGGCTGCAGCTGATGCACTCTTGTACATTGCAAAAGCATCATGTGCTGACTGATGTAAAATTGTCAGCACATTCAACTTGCCGACCAATACCACAAAGATATGCATGAAGTCTGCGTCACAATCTGTGCTGCAATGTCAGCTTTCAAAAAGGTCATACCTCCTGCTGCAGGACATTCTTTGATGTTGCTTTCACATTTGAGGAGAGAGTGATGGATCAGCTAGTAGAAGGTGAGTTTAGGCTGTTTAAAACTTGCAATCCGAGGCCTCAAACACTCAAATCTGTAGTGCAAAGGAAACCACTCATTGTTAGAAAAGAAGAGTATTCCTAAATGAGCTTCTTGACATGATTCAGCACAGCATTTTCTGCGGCGCTAATACAAGTACTGCTGCTTAATGCAAAGCATCTTTACACTGCGGAAACATTCATCCCTGCTACATGCAGATATGAATAAAAGGACTCAAGGCACAATGAAGATCTTGCTTGTTGTGAACATGGTGAGTTCTAAGGTTGTCAATACAAGCTGGTCCTCACCAGACAGGTGCTTGAGACTTGGCAAATTTTTCAGGAATGTCACACTGCTGCACAAGCTATACGCCTCTCCTTGCTCACACTTTGATGGTTCAGACACAGCACCAAATTGAATATGGCCATGTGCATGCACAATATTGCATCATAACAAAAGCTTGTCATTGCCACATGCTGCTTGCATGCGCAAACCTGCCACAAAAGCTTCCAGCTTGCCGTACTAGTGCAAACACAGTAATGCAGCACTTTCCCAAGATTCAGCACAATGTTTGCAATTTTGCTCTGGCTCAATCTCTACTCAAACAGCAATCGTGCCTGGCATGTGCAGGATGTCAGGGACAACAAAGCAGAAGCTGCTAATGCAGCTCCTCAAGCTCTACGGCTTTGTCAGATGGTTAGGCTTGCAGTCCCTCCTTCCCTCAATGCAGAACCCTGCAAATGCTGGTTCTGTGCAGCACCTATGAACTTTATCACAAAGTGCAATTCATTGCATTTGGCAGCAGTTCGCTCTTGGCAGGCTGTCAGTGCAACTTTGCTTGCACCAGAACAGCAACAAATAATGCAACAGTTGTCATGTGAATTAGCAACCAAATTTTCATGTAAATTTTGCCAATTGGTAATGCCAATCAGACCATCTCTGCTTCTTGACTGTTCTCTTCGAGCAGAGTCGTTTCTGTCAAGCTGGACACCGAAAGGAGTGGATACAGCCTAGTGCATGCTTGCTCTGTCACTTTCTCAAGGCAGTGCCTGCGAGTTTGAGCAGCATGAAAGCCAAATCGCAGTTGCAGCCTGCAAACTTGTTCCCCAAAAGCATTCATGTATGTTCAATTTATGTCGTTTTGCAAGGCGTGTGTGAAAGTCTGCAGCTCAGCCATACATGCTGAATGCTTTTGTTGTGCTGCAGCTTGAAGCAGCTGACGACTGGGAGGACGAAGTTGACGAAATTATAGCAAACTTTGAGCAGGAGACTGGACGACAAGTAACCTATACAATTTGCTTTTACTAGCCGCAAATAGATAGAACTTCCATCTAGAGCTTGCCCATAGTCATCATCATTGTAGGGAAGTGTCACCTGCCTGATCCAAGCATCTCATGCAGCAGGCAACCCATTGCAGCTGGCTATATATACATGGCAGCTGAAGCTATGTATTACAGCACTTGTGCATCGTGAATTGTAAGCTTTGTAATGATGGTCTGATCTTTCATGTGGATACAAAGCAATTTCTGCACATGTCGCAATAGCCTGCATTGATGTAAGCTACGAAAGTCTGCACCCAGAAAACAAGCCCTGTGAAGCATGTGCACAGAGTGTTGCACTGAGTGTTAGGGTGCTCAGGCAGTCGCCTTGCCAATCTGACGCAAATTGGTGAAAAGAGAGAAAAACCGAAAACTCTATGCTGTTAGGGGTCATAACAGGAGCCTCTGGCCAAAGAGGCAGACCCTGATTGCGGCTTTGCAAGCAGCAATCAGCAGAGATTTGACCTATGAGGGACCAGCCCTTTGTCTTTCGCGTCTATGGTCTGTCCTACCCTGAGAGCCTTCCAAAATCCTCCTAGACTTATGGATACTGTGTGCGCATATTACAATTGGTACATAAGCAGGTAGCGCAGGTAATTCACTGAACAGACTCGGAGACAATTCATCACAAATCACTCATGACTCACTTGGCACAGACTCTGCACTGCACAAAATGCGCAAAACAAGACAATCGATTCAACTTCAATTTCAAGAAATGCAGAAAGGCAAGGCATCTGGCGTCATGATGGGACTCTCTAATGCCAGAGACTGCTTGGCACCAAGAGCAAAAGCACGAATTCAAATTCAATGGTGGAAATCAATTTTTGCCATCTGAAGAGTCGTCAGAGCTGCTGAATGTCTCCTCCAGGCGCTGACGAGCGTTATACACAGCCCATTTGTCTTTATCTTCTTCCTTTTCTTTCCATCTCCGCTTAGCTTTTGCCAGCCACTGATCAAGCCCCAAAACACGCTCCAGAGATAGGAACAAAAGAATAGACAGCAGAACAGAGCTGCCCAGAATTGCAGAGCCATCAATATATATCCCCTCAAATGCTGTGCCTCTGTTTGGCACATCTTGCATTGCCTTGATGTCAGCATCAGATGGTTGACCTTTCAATGCCTCTTGCATGGCTCCCAAGTTATTTGCATTCCTGCAAAGTCAGCACGTAATTGTGTGCAAGGCTCAGACTGTGACTGACAGGAATCGCTTGAAAATGCGTGTTGGACATGCTGCACATGCATGCTGTGCCCACCTCATGATGAACAAGTCTGGACCATCAGATGTGGCAGCTGAGTCTGCTGAGTACTGACCATCAGGACTGATCAGGCCCGAGCTTTGTGCTTGAAGCCTGCTCCAATGCAAATCGTTCTTACCTGCTTGGCTTTACGATGCTAACAAGTCAGGAGTTATGGAGTGGGCTCACTTGCAAAGTGACCTGTCGAATCGACGTCTGTTGCGATTTCTACAGTTCTGCGCAATCAGCTGTGGTAAGTTTCTACTGCAGTCTGGTTGCAGAACCTCTGGGTAACCTAGCCAAAGCTGTGATCTCGTTGAAGGGCTCTGCGTGAACATACAGTGTTTTGCTTGCAGACAATTTGATATTCGAAGCCGACTTTCTCAACGTCGTATACTTAACACCCGCGCGTGCATCTTAATGTCCTGTGATGGCAAGCAAATGCAGGGAGCTGCAATTGCGCTACAAAGCTGGCAGTCAATCACAGTGAGCTGTAATCTAAACTCTAGCCAAAATGCAAAGCATGTGAATTGTTCACAGTCAACAAATGCATGGCAGCTGAGGAACCTCTGCACGAATCAGAATTGGCAATCAAGAGTGAAGATGACAGCAAACAAAGTCCATCAACACATGCATGAGCATTCTGTCCTGTTGGGCATGCTGTTTGTCATGCTGTTGAGGGCACACAGCTTTTTGGAGTTTCATTCAGAGTGCCAACTTCCAGCAAAAGTCAATACAAGCAAGCAAGCAGCAGGGAGAGTCAGTAATTAGTCAGTCTGCTTACTATACAAGCAACAAGCAGATACTGTATGACAGCAGGAAAGCGAAAACAGATATGTTGCTGATGAAGCTCAAGATTCAAGCTGATTTGCCTGATAAGACTGGCAAGTATTATAATGCATCACACAGCCATCCTGAAATTGGTAATGAAGTCTGGCATCCTGCTCACAATACTCAGAAAATCATCGAAACTAAGCCCAGTGCCCTCAGGATCAATCTCCTCAGCTATGCGCTCTAATACCTGCAACACACACGAGCAGCTGAATGTTCATGACAGGTGCTTCGCTACAAGCGCTGTGTATAATGCCAGGGCACATTAGCATTGCAACAGACAACGGCCGCGGAATGCAACACTTCAGCCCCAAATCACACATCACTGTTGCATCGAACTAATGGCAGTAACACCAGCATGATTGCTCAAATGGATCATCCATATTCAACCTTTGAGTACAGCAATGGGCAGTGCCTAGCAGCCCAAGGAATCAATCTTCTAACGCACATGAGGTTGGGATGCACCAGAGCGTGCCAGGTATCCAACTTGCAAATGTTAAGGTGCTTCAACTTGTTGTTACCTGATTCATTTGCTCTGAGGTCAGGGTGTCATTCTTGTCATGTTTTGCTATGCGCTTCTTTCTGTTGGCCTCCAAGTCAATGTCAGTTTGCGCATCCTGGTCCTCATCCTCCTCCTCTTCATCTTCTAGGACCTTCACATTTGCGTTTGCCAGCATGTGCAGGCCCTTCTTGATGTCACGTGGTCCAATCAGATCATCACCTGAACAGCATGCACGGCTTTGTACGCAAAGTCAGGCTGAAGCATGGCAGCTTAGCATTCCAACTCCTGGCAGGTCATGCAAAGGATGTAGCAAGAGTCAAGCATTACATAGCAGTATGTGAGGCTCGCATAAGGAGCATGAGACTTGGGGCAGAGGCATCAAAGGCTGACAGGCGTCTGAAAATTACCATCGAAGTCCCACAAAGCAAAGGCCCACACAGCCTTTGTCTGTCTGGATGTGCGTCCACTGAAGACACTGAACATGTTGATGAACCTCTGAAAGGTCAGCTCTCCACTTCCATCTTCACTGAATAAGTACACTATACGTGCGCTGAAAGGATTGCACCTGAGCTCATCAATCTTGACTGTTTCCTGCAGAAGCAACCGTCACTTGATTCTCGCAGAAGTAAGCGCGAAGGCAAAAGGTGCGGCTTCAAGGAGCATATGCTATAAGGGATGGGAGTTGCTGCCTCGACGCTGTAAGACTCAAGCCTGACCTGATAGTTCAGCCTGCCTGAGCCGTCACCGTCCATGCCTTTAAACCTGTTCCACAGCTTCTGTACTTCATCTCTAGTGAAAGGCGTCTCCCGTATGTGCCTCCTCAGCTCCGCCTTGGGTATTTTCCGCTTCACCATATTCAACGCATCAGCTGTGACAAGTGCAAACAGAAGTCCGGTAAACAGGGACCTATGCAATCATCATCGCGTCAAAGACAGCATCTCTTGACAATACTCTAAAGGCCGCTTAAAAGGTGAAGCCTTCTGCTGACATCTTCAGGGACAAAGCTTGAGGCCTGCTGCAGCAATTGCTAACGAAGTTGCCAAGTTTAGATTGCTTGCCATAAACTGGTATGTTTGACCTTCAGATTTACAGCAAGCTCTCCAAACCGTGCAGCGAATACCGCTGGAAGGCCAAGCAGCGTTGGAGTGACAAATGGTGTACATCGCTCCTATAGCGGAGCCGAAATCAAAGCCTCAGAAGACAGGCGAGTTGGCTGATCTTGATCACAGTCAGCACGCTTGCCTTGACGCGCCGTTGCCATGACATCTAATCGGTCAAGCTGTCAGCAGCGCAGGTGCATCAGCTGCAAGAAGTAAGCCGGCCAAACTTGCAAAATCAAGACCAGACCCACCTGCCTTCGACAAGCGCAAAAGCAGTGTTCAAGTAGCAGGTACGCAGAATCCGCTGCAGCAAGCTGAGATTGGCTGCTCTGGTCTTCATTGAGCAGTGGCTGTGTAGAAGAACAGGCTGCTGATGCTAAACGGATCCTCAAAAGGGAAAGGGACGCTTTGCTCAAAGCAAAGTTGACTGTGAACCAGGATGCAGCGCCATCAGTTGCACCACAGCAGGCATCTCAGGTGGGAAGTCAGACGAGCATCACAGCTGTGTACTTTTCTGTGACTCGTATGCACAACAGATGTGTCAGCAGCGGCTCAACATCCTTGCTACAATGCAGTCACAAGACTTGCTTGGTGGCCACAAAAGCGGCCAAGAAGGCTATTCAGACTCTAGCCAAAGACAGCAGCATCAGAGCTGGCACCAGCAGAAGCCTTCTGACAAACAGCAAGCACCGCCAAAACAGCATCAGGCTGCTCACAGTCAACATATGCCCCGATCAGCACATCACTCTGACCACGCCTCAGACCTGGCATCAGTGCCCCCTGACGGCAACAGCAGCCGCAGGGCGCATAGCCAATACAGTGATGCTCAGCCACAGTCCGCATCTGGCTTGATGGGGCTGCATGATGGCAACAGCAGTCCCAACGCACAGGGCCTCAACAGGGATGCTCAGCCACAGTTCATGGCTGGCTTGATGGGAATGCATGGGCTAACTACCCCTGAGGAGAAGCGTTGGAGGGAGAACAAGCAGAAGCAGTATGCCCGAGAGCTGGATGAGCAGGTATGGTATGCAGAAGACAATAAAATGCGATGCAACAAGATAACAATCACAATGGACCTGACAGCGTAGCAGGCAGGGCACTGGTTTTCAATGACAAGCAACTGTTGGTGATATGGAATTTGTTGCAGCACACAATAGCTTGACTGCTGCAGTGCATCTCACACATTGCATACAATGTCATTGTCCAAGTCTGTTTGTTGAGCACAGAAAGCCTGGCAGTTACGCTGGTGTGCCAAAGAGCACTGGAAATCCTGCATTGTGAAAGATCACATGAGCAATTGTCTTTGGGCTGAAACTGAGCAAGGAACAGATAGTTTCCCATCCCATCGCATGCCTGCAGGCATTGCTCCTTAAGCACATCGTAGCACAAAGCTGATGCAAGAGCCTGTGGCGCGCCACAACTGCTTGTTATGGACTTGATTGTTATGCAGCAAACATGGTCAGGAAGCCAAATTTAGCCCAATTATGCAGGTGCATTTGAAGCAAGCAGCCCGTTCTGCTGAGCAGCAGAAGGACAGAGGAGATGCTTTGCAAGAGCTTTCTGGGCCCGCAAGCATGTCTCGTCAGCCGTTGCAGCATTGGAATCAGCCATCTGTACCAGCACAGCAAGCACAGCAGGACACCAACTCAAGTCATGGCCAAGACCAGCATGCAGGGGGGCAGCATGCAAGCAGCCAGCAATGGCAAACCTTCACTTCTCAGTATGGGCAGCACCCACAGCATGGACAGCACGCACAGCATGTACAGTATGCACAGCGTGGAGAGGCTGCAGATGGCAATGGTCAGCATCAGCAAGGCAGGATCCAGTCTGTGGATGGTTTCAAGGCAGCGCCTGCAGGCAGAGGCTTCAGACAGGGTGGTGGGGAAGGAGTAGCGGCTGTGTTGGCATCTGGGCCTCCAGCAAACATGTTCAGCAGTCCTGCCCCTCAGGTATGGGCACAATTGGACACATCAGACAGCTGCCTCCAGCAGCAGACAGCTGCGCTGGGCACAATCGTGTGCTGCTGCATGGAACGCGCTTCACTCAGGCTTTAATTCCGTGATACATAAGCTTGCGCAAGCTATGTTGGGCACAGCCAACTGATGCTGCATGAAGCATGGATCATTTGACATTTTCTGCCATGCTGCCAAGTCTTGACATAGGCTTGCACATGCTGTTCTGTTGCATCATAACAGGGAAACAGGCAATAAGACTGTATTGGCTGCCCTGTATCGACTCTCCCTGTGTTCACTATCTCTGTATTGACTGACTGCATCATCTTTTCGCTGAATACAGATGAGCTGACATATTGGGTGTGAGCTTGCAGGGGGGTCGTAGGGGATTTATGGCAGGGGTGGCTGAACTGAAAGCTGGGCCCACTCAGCAGCAACAGGACCATGCCCGTCTCCTGAGAGAGCGCCTGCTGGCAGATTTGCAGGAGCAGGTACTACCTTGCGTTGGTGCTGCTTGTATTGCAATCATGATAACAACAGGTCTTATGCAACACAAAGCTTTTATGGAGGACTCTCAAACACAATGGAACCTACACTGAGATTATGAAGTGTGAAGTGGGGCTGAACACAGAATGCCCCTTTTGGAATGGCACTGTGTATCTGGAAAAGGCAGCATGTTTGCAATTGTGCAACTGCAAGTGTGCTGACTCAATGATGTTGAAGCAGTAAGAGGAGGTGGGAGTGTTTACATGAGTTGGACTGATCGTGCATACGGAGCAAAGGCGCCGCGCTGAGGCCGCACGCAATATAGATGATGCAGGCAAGACAGTGACTTACGAGGGTAAAGTCACAGTAACAACTGCTGATCTGCTAAAACCATATACCAGGAAGGTTGAGATGAAGCAGGACTGTTCCGCAGACAGAGCAAAGGCGGCGTGCTGAAGCAGCACGCAAAGCAGCTGAGGCGGCAGCTGAAGCCAAGCAGGAAGCTGATATTGCTGCCTACCATGCGCGGCTGCGTGAGCAGGAGGCTGACAAGCAACATCAACACAGCCTGGGTCGGGATAATCAGCCTGCAGGTAAGCAGCATCAGCACAGCCTGGGCTGGGATGATTCGCCTGCAGGTAGACTTGGCATAATCATCAAAATTGTTACACATCCCAGCACATGTGCTAAGGTGTGTGTGGCCCAAGTCCTGTCTCATCGGGCAGGCTTGTTTTGAGCGTCTTCAAAAGGACGTCTGGTGTTCAAGTGTTAAAAGTCAGACAAAACAATGTCATTCCAGATCTTCCTAGGCCGACCTGGAGGATCAGAACTTTTGACGTGACCAATCAATATGAACATGGGCAGTCCAGACTTGGCATGCTGCCCCTCATGGGTTCTAACATGTTGCAGTATGTCTGTGTCATGACACTCATTATGAACCAAGTTTTTTAAAATGTGCTGGCAGATTCCACATTGCTGCTTGCGATTGACATGGAGTTGCATGTGTGCATGTGTCATAATGGCATGCACGGTACCTGCTGGGTTTTGACAACAAACTTGTGACAGAACCAGTCCTCATGTATTGCGGTGAGTGTAGCATCATTTTGTGCAAAGTTGGGAAGACCGTCTTCAAGTTTCAAATATTCCCATGTGTCATGCAGCAACAGGAGCAGTCAGAGTGTCGCCTCCTGAATCCTTGAGCAACTCATGGAATGCCCCAGAGGGAGGGCTGTTTGGCCATCATGGCCCCTCCATTGTGCCCAAGGAGCCCTCTTACCATGACCTCCCCCGTCACAGCCCTAATCAGTCATTGCATCAGCCATCCAAGCAATTCTCACATCAGGCTTCAGGTTAGCATGCAAGACAGATCACTGCAATCTACCAAAAGTGCAACCCACAGCATCACTTTCATCACCGTTGCAGGCATAGCAACACAGCATATGTGGGCATAAGTAAGCGAGCCTGAATGCTGCAAGTGATGTTGCTGTCAACACACAACTAGCACCTGTGCTATAATATGAGAATCATTGGCGGCGAAGGCACATAACATGTACAAGTGGAACCTATGATTCCTACTCTTACAAGAATGAATATGGTTGTCACTGCAGCGCACACTGTCAGAATGTAATGCATGATTGCAGGGCAGACCTCTCACCATGATAGCGTGTCTGATCAGGCAACCCAGGGGCGAGTGCAGCATGGCAGGCGCCAGGGCAGGCCTTCTCCCAGCAGCCCCTCACCTGCTCAGTCACATGAAGGGCCACAGACAGTCCGGCCAAATGTAGACAGTGATGCTCGGCCTGATTCTGCAGCTTACAAGGCCAAGGTAATGCAGCCCTTGCGCACTATTTGCAGCTGCTTCTGCAAGGGCTTGGAGTACAATATTGGAATTGCAATGAATGGAGGGTCACAGAAATTGTGAGCCTGCCGCGTCAATTCCATCAAGCACTCGTCACTACACAAAGTCAGACTGAGAGGAGTTTTGTGTGCGGGTTTTGACAAATACAGATGGTGTTGATGCATTGTACTCTGATGCATGTTCTTCTCTTCGGCAACTGCCCTGTCAATGCCAAGCAGCTTTATGAAAAGGTGTTGGACATATTTAAGCTCATGACAAAGTTGTGTTGTGAACCTTTTGTGTTTGCCATGTTGATGTAGCTTCTGTGACAGACTATTCCAGCACATGAGTCTTAAAAGAAGTCACTGACCTCAGCCGTGATGCATCCAACAAGCAACACCAGCCTGACAAGAGACAGAGTTGCACTTGATTCTTGCCAGACTATGATCCCACTTTCAGTAAGCTCATGTCAGATCAGTACGGTTGTGTAAATTGAGAATGAAACAGGTTGTGGGTGGTGATACAGGTTGGGGGCATGTTGGCAGAACTGCAGGCAGAACAGGCGCGACTACGGGAGGTGTGCAGTCAGCAGAACGCTGCCATGCAGGAGCTACAGCGTCAAGCCCAGCAAGCTGCCAAGTCCGTACGCCAAAGTTTTCACCCCTTAAGCTTGCACTGCATTGTGTAACGCTCAGCCCAGACTTTGCTTGGCACTGCATTTTTCATATCAGCAGTCTGGGTGTAGACCTTCAGCAGCATGGTCAGCAGGAGCATGTCCATCCTAGCTGCTGATGCATTGCTGGAGTACATTGTGCGCATGGGTGTTGTGACTTGATGTACGCACTCAGCTATGGACCCCAAGTCTGTGACTTGATGTATGCGTTCAGCACAGACCCCAAGTCAAGTTTGCTCCTGACAAAGCATATGTGTCTAATTATTGCAATGCCATGTGCGGCAAGCGAGCTGAGCATCATTCTAGGTCACCCAATGGTCTATGACCTCCGTGACCTTGTGCCATTGCAAAGCAAACGTGTCTCCTTCACTCAACAGTCTATGCAATATGTATCCCATGCAACAATCTAGGTCATGCGCTGGTCTGTGACAACCCCCTCAGACACTGTGTCCTCTGCAGGCAGCATGGTATGCCACCTGACCTACTACGGTCTGGCTATCATCAGAGTACAAGCCCTCTTGGAGGCAATGAGCAACATCAGCAGATTCCTGCTTGGCATGGCAATCATGGGGCAGGCAACGCTAGGGGTCTGAGCAGGGCAGCACCACATGATGAGCAAGAGGAAGGAGACAGCTTGGATGCTTTTGTGGAGACACGCCTTGTGCCAGTGTCTCTGAGCCAGATTCCAGACCGTTTGCCAGACCATGTGAGCTTTCAATGTCATATGCCGTGCTGCATGCCGAGCAGCTGATCTTGCGTCAACAGCTTTTGAAAGCAGAGTCTGTTTGTGAAAAGTTTGTCATTCAAGCTGCTGCTGAGTAGTTGCATGGCAGTAGACTGCAAACGCTGCAGGTTGAAATGCTGCCATGCTATGTACTTTGGCCAAGAACATGGTCGGCAAGCTGGAGAGTGCCATCATAGACACGTGTTGCTTTGACTTGTTTGTGTTGTGACTGACAGTCTGTGGAGTTTGTTGCTGATATGCACCATGTTGCAGGATACAATAGACTTTCAAGCTGATGACGCGCTGACACAGCACCAGAAGGATGAGTATCAAGCCAGCGCTGGGCAGCGCACAAAGCTCACACAGCTGCAGAAAAGGGCACAGCAGTCACAGCAAGAGCAGCACAGTCAGCAGCAGCAAAACCAGCAGCAGCAAAGGCCATTGAGGGACAGGAAGCCACACAGCAATGCTGGATTTTCGCCTGGCAGGCTGTACAACAAGCAGCCAAGTAAGCAAGCGTCTGACAGGCCAGATGCTTCCCCAAAGAAGCGTCCTGCTGGCAGACCAAGGATCTGGATGTGCTGAGTAGTCTTCTTAAAAGACCAGAGCCTGGCAATGTTTTGTTATGAACGCAGTTGCATGTCATTGTAACAGTCATCAACAGTGAAGCGCCTGTGTCAGCGTATACAGCATCAATGTCGACCGACATACAGATTGGCGTGGAAAGAGGACAAGAGCGAACAGCTCCCGCTGCAAGCATGCAGTTCAGGTGCTTCACCTGATTACAACACGCTGTAAATCACCATTGCAACCGGACATTGCCTTCAATGACCATAGCTGATCAAATGTCAACTCTGTCCAGTCGGCAAGGGTCTGCCAGGTGTGGCATTGCCGCTCTGCAGCATAAACGACAACAAAATTTGCATGCTGATCAAGGATGTGCTCTACAACATTTTCATCAGCAATTGTGATGACTTTGAGCAACCCTATCATGCCGACTGCTTCGTATTAGGCGTTTCGAACAGTCGCAAGCGCTAGAAGGCACCTGCTTACTGAACAGATCTGCAGGTCTGCTTTGACTGCGATACAGTCGCGCATGAGATAAGCCAGATGTATTGAGGCAGCTGCTGAGTGCCAGGAGCTGGTCGCGACTCCATCTGCGTCAAAGCTGCGCGGCCCGACCGGCCTGAATGGCCGGGCATAATCGAGCCCCTTCGGAGGGCATATTTGGCACTTTTGCAGCATGGGGTGGAGCTGCGCTAGAGTACGCTTCGACTTCCATAAACAGGTAGTGATCTCGCATGCATCACTTGCTGGCGCCACTTGGCTTGCACATGGTCAAGCAACTTGAAGGCACCACCAAACCATTGTGCACGTGCCTCACGCAGCTTACTTGGCTACGAAGACTTGGAAGTCGTGAACCCAGATAGCACTGAAGCAGAACAGGCAACTGCTCCTGATGAGACCGACGTGAGAGGCCTTTACCTGCAACTTAGTGTTAAATGTACTTGCTTGCCCTTGTTCTGATGCACAATATGCATTTACATTGTACAAAAGCTAGCTAATGAAGCAGTGTCTTGCCTGTCTGGCAACTTGCTAGTAGGCGCACCACAAGCCAAATGCATGCATGTCCTGATGTACATGAGATGCATTCAGTGGTGCTGCACATGGTCAGTTCAGGCCAGCTTGACATATTTGACCAAGCACGTGGATACTGTCGTGCTTCATGCTGCAGCAAAGACTACAAACGTATTCCAACTACCGAGACTACATTGGGATGGACATCACATCTCTGGTAGCTCTGCCAGTGTGGATCATGATGCCCTTCTCAATGCTGCAAAACATCTCAGAAATTATGGAATATACAGACAGGCTTGAAAAGGCTGCCAAGACTGAAGATCCCTACGAGAGGTCAGCTGCCATTGCTGCGTTCCATGACTGCCATTGCTGCATCCTTTGCACCTGGCAGAGTTGTCATTCCCTGCGATTCGTTTTCTCAGCCAAGTGCTACTCACTGCACTGCTTGTATATATGCAAGTGCATGACAGTGATTGTGGTGTATTTCTGTTGTTCAGGCTAGCGTGGGTGGTTGGATTCACGATGGGTCCATTCCCAGGCAATGAGCGCACATGGAAGCCCTTCAACCCCATTCTTGGAGAGACATTTGAGCTGTCCATGAACAATGGGCTGCGATTTATTGCAGAGCAGGTACAGATGCCTAGCATTGGCAACCTCTTCAGCAGATTGTAGCTGTGAAGGCATGCATTCTGAAGATTGCAGGGCCCTCATGGCCACAAGCAATCTGCATCATGTGACTGTTGGGACTGTCCAGCCCAGGCATAATTGCGCATCACATGGGAGGATGCACAGCTTCTGGTTCAGCAGCTCTGATATGACTCTGCTCATATCTGTCAGTCACAGGCTGTCAGCATGATCAGCAGTGAAATTGATGCTGAGTAGTCAAAGAAAGTGTGGCAGGCAGGGCATGTGGCAGACGCCAAAATGATTAGCTCATGCAGCGCTTGCCATCAGAGCATATATGCCCTTCAAAAAGCAGATAGGTTGATTTGCCTCATCATTGGCATGTCACGCACGTGAGAAACAGGAGTGTCATACACGTGTCATACCATGTCTGTAGGTGAGTCACCACCCCCCTGTAGGCGCAGCTCATGCAGAGAACAGGGACTGGGAGTATGACATGGTGTCAGCCCCCACCACCAAGTTCCTTGGCAACAGTATTGACATCTACCCAATAGGTGCGCAGGCTTTGCTTGCCAGATACTCCTGAAAGCAGACCGTAGTGGCATGCAATGTTTCCCCTTTGCAAATGGTCACATACAGCCAGGATTGGGACCACTGACCCGTCAAAAGCAATGTCTGTTGCCTTCATATGCTGCAGCAATTACACAGGATGCCTGGCTGATGATTTGATGATGTCAGCAGAACTGCACTTGCCATCAGCGTGTCACATACCGCGCCTTAAGCAATTGAAACAGCTCCAGCATTGTTAGTATGTAGTTCACGCCTTGAAGCATGCATGCAGCTAACATCTCCAATGACACAATAATGTGCCCACTGACAGCATCAACTGCAGGGCACACATATCAGATTGCAGAGCACATGCAAGGTGCTCTGACTGGTAATGCCCAACTGCAAAGCCAAATGCCCCTATCATGACCAGCCATGCAACCATGCGCCCTCTGACAGCGGCACCTGCAAAGCACATTTCAGACCTGGCATCTAAGTGTGCCATCTGCGTATACAAGCCTATGCTGACAGCCAGCGACGCATGCAGGGCGCACACGCATAAGGTTGAAGAGCACAGGGGAGGTGTTCTCCCTGGTGCCCCCCAACTGCAAGGCGCACAACTTGATTGTAGGGCGCACCTGGGTGGACAGCGCTGGTGACTACAGCCTGCTGAACGCCACAACTGGTGCCAAAGCCTCCATGTACTTCACGCCCTGCGGCTGGTTTGGTGCTGGACACCATGAGGTGTGTCAAGCACAGCAGCAGCCTTCTTTACAGCAGCACTACGTTTATGCTCTCTTTCTGTTACAGACCAGTCGCTCTGATCAACATTGCAGCAGCCCCCGTTAAGTCAGCATGGTGTCAAACTTCCCCTTGCATTGCAAACCAGTTTTGCCCAGAAGCGTGGTCCCTGTGTCAGATGCCAAGCATCAGCAAGTGCTGAAAAAATCAACTCCTGAGTGTCAGTCTCAGGCTGGTGCCCTGTCTGCATGCTGACATGCTGCGCTTTTGCTGTCTGAAAGGCCCTGATACAGCATGGAATGATCTGCAAACCATGTGCACCTTCAAAGGTCAAGAAGTCAATTGCCACTGACTCGCCATGCAGATCAATGGGCATGTGACAGATGAGGAAGGCAAGAAGAAGATCATTTTGAAAGGCAAGTGGGACAGCTTCCTCGATATGCAGAAGTGTGATGAGGAGGGAGTAGCCTTGCCAGGGGCAGAGCTTATACGACTGTGGACGGTGAGTCAGCCACCAAGTGCAAAAGAAACTGCTCTCTCCTTTTACCCAATGTTTAGTCATTCATGTCAAACAAATCTTTAGGTCCCAAGCATGCACTCTGAGCACAGTACTGAAGTGAAACTATAGGTTTCCTGCAAATTTTGCTCATAAGATCAGAAGTACTGGCTGTTTGAAGCATGTAGAGTTTCCGTCTTGCTGGCTACTGTGTGCACTGGCACTACAAATCAGCAATGATGCAGCTGCTGTTGATGCTTGCCTGGCGCATTTGTGCTGGACAAAGAAGATTTGCAATGCAATCAAAGCCTTCCCTGCTGTTCTGAACCTGATGAGCAAGCGCAAATAAGTCAGAGCAAGTTTTGGCATCAACATCAGCTGTCAGTATGCTGCACCTCAAAAGCATGCTCATTCCCTGGAGTACCAATGCAACGGCAGCAAGCTGCAGCACTCATTTGCTGCACAGCCTACAGTTGGCAGCCGTAATGGAGCGTCACCCTTCGACATGACCGGTAGGTGCCATGTCATACCACCCACCTTGAGTGGGTCCCCTCCTATACCCAGTGATCTGTTTGTGCCCCACTAAGACCAGATCATCCTGGTGTATGCCATCTCAGCATGCAAATTGAAAGCAGCGTGTGCGACTAAGCTTGACTGCATTTCATGTAGCGTATTGAGATGCCGGCACAGGCAGACTAGTATGGCTGAGCACTCCTCTGCTGCTCAGCCACCACATGACATCACCTACCCTCCTAATCTTCTCTGACCTCTTCACACTGGGTGGTATGGCAGCTGCTGCCTCCCACACCCAAGTCACACTCACCATCTCAAGACTCATGTGTGGTTGCTATATGCAATCACCATGTGCAGCCTCAATATACATTCATAGTATGCAAGTCAAGAGTGGAATATGCAATTGCGCCTGTTGACATGCAGCGTACAGAGATGCCAGCTGAGGCAGACAAGTACGGCTTCAGCAGCTTTGCCCGCATGCTGATGAGCGGCAAAGGCCTGAATCCTCTGACTTCAGATTCCAGACGCAGGGCAGACAGAACAGCCCTTGAGGTGAGTTTGTCTCAACTCGCATGTTATGTTGCTCAATGATAGATTGTGCTGCCGCTATGAGTGCACCGTGCATCAAAAGCTTGCTGTTTTCCAAAAGGAAATTTGTGCGGGTGTTGAAGGAGCCACAACAACTCAATGATGTGTTGAAGCATGCTGACCAATGCCCAACACTTGTTTGGTGCATGGGGGCAAATGTCATGTTGGTGTGTGCTGTCTGGAAAAAACCTCAAGCTTTTGAAAGACATGGTGAGGAACACTTATTATGCCCTGTGATAATGATCATCATTGAAATGTTTATCTTTGCTGCAGTTGGGGGATCATGGGCAGGCTGGCCAGCACAAGTATCAGCTAGAAGAAGCACAACGGGCCGAAAAACGGGTAAGTCACCAGGACCAATATGATGCATCCTTACCACTCGTGGTGCAAATTAGGTTCAAGAAAGCACTGCAATGGCAATTGATGCTCTGTGATTAGGCACCACTGCGACATGTTGTTGCCAGGGGCTTTGGTCAACTGCAGCGCCATAGAATGCCCTATTGTGTTCTGTGATTGATTGTTCAGACAGGGCAGCTTTGGGTGCTGCATTAGCAGAGCTGTGACAATGTTTGGCATGTGCAAGACTGTTTCACTGTAGGGGTTTGCTGCATGGCTTGCATACATTGCAGCGTGGCATGCGCCTGCTATGAAAGACCCTTTCACTGCAAGCTGGTGAGGTGTACAGAACCAATCTAAACGCATTGTAAAAGCAATTGTCATCTGCTGCAGGAGCGTGAGAAGAAAGGAGATAAATGGGCTCCAAGGTTTTTCAGACGCACACCAGAGAAGAAAGTGTTTTCAAACGAGTACTCAGATGAGCAATGCCCTATCTGGGAATTCAATGGCGAGTACCTGAAGTTGGAGCCGCGGCCTGCAACACCTGAAGGTGATAAACTTCACAGCATGTTCAGTGCACACTCATGTCCTATATACGATGACGCAAAACAGTGTGGAGCTTGGCTGGCTCATGACTTGCTATTTGCCAGTGCTTGTGTGGACACTCACAGCCTGCATGCCGTGATGCAGAGAATGCCTGAGTCTGACTGCTTCATGGCATGCTTCATGACCCTGCCTGTGTGTACATTCACCGCCTCTACGGCACGATGCAAAACATTGTGGATTCTGACTGCTTGCTGAGGTGCTTTAACAGAGCGATTTGCAGCACACATGTCAATTGGCAACATGTTTGATGTTGTGCTTAAGCTGATGCCGTGCGGGCGTGTGTGTTGCGTAGGTGACTGTGCAGGGAAAGACTTCAACCCCTGGCAGTACCCGGAATTGCACAAGAAGTGAGGAGCGTGCATTGTATTTGGCAGTTCTGCTGCTTGTTCTGATTGTGAGTGGGTCTTTTGAGTGCCAAAATGCTGTGCAACTGCAAGTGCACAGGTCCTTGCTCTGTCAAAGCTTTGGCAATCTCTTACACAGTCAGTTTTGTCTCTTGTTATCGTCATCTTGTACAAAAGCTTCAGGGGCAGCTAGACTGTTGCTTTCAAAACATACATCAGCACATGACAGTTCTTGCAAATTTTATAAATGAAATGGTGTTCAAAACTGTTACAGCAGGCTGTGCTGTTCAAAACTCACAAGTATGGCAATGTACCATGTCCTACATTGATAGGAGCTATACTTACTGATATACACGCTGGTACATGAACATTAAGCATTGACTGATTGCTGCTGCAAACCTATCAATGATATTGCTACAAGACAGTTTGGCTAGTCATCGAAAAGCTCAGACTGACGAAAGTTTTCCCAGGCTGTTTGGTGCCACGAGTCTAGCTGCGCGAAACGAAAGTGGCCATCTTCCTCCACTACGTTGCTTGGGTCTGGAAGACTGGGCTTAGACATGCGCTGTTGCAGTACGCTGGCCCGACGTTGCTCCTCGGCTGCATTGGTGATGCGCCATTTTCCGAAACCAGACCATGGTGAATCGCTGCTTTCTCGCCACTGCTTGTATCCAGGCCACTGACCGCTTTCTTGGTTGGTCTTCAACTGCTGCACACGTTGCGTAAGAACAGCCAAGTCGGACGCATCAATCTGCCTCTGCGCTCTAGCACACAGGCGGTTTCGACTCCTATTTGAAGAACCGCCCTGTCGGAAGGTCAGAGATCGTACGGGGGCTGGAAGGGCGCAAAGTGCAACAGTGGTGGACTGCATTGCTGCTGTGTGCTTGGCGTTATCACAGAAGCAGGTAGGTGCGCTTGGAACGTCTGTTAGCGGGACTTATCAGTTCCGGAACTCCAGATAACAACGACATCAACGCGGGGCGCGTCCCGCGCGGCCTTGAGGCGCTGCCCCGCGTCCAAGGCCTATTCGTAAGCAGTGTTGGGTAATTAGGGTCTAAATTGGTCCCCTTCATAAATTGGGTTGGAGGTCAAGACCTGGCAGGGTCTTAGTCAGCGGTCTTTTAGGTTGTGAACGACTTGTCAAACCCTGGGCGAAATTGGCACGACCGAGACTACAGCACCACCTCGCGTCTGCGCAAGCGAAGATCGCCAAAACCAAACGGTTAGTGTCCAGTGCTGAAGCCAGGTGTTGCGCTTTGTCAGTGTCGTACTCGTGGCAGTTCAGCCTGCTATGGTTTGACTTGACTACCGCGATCTCAAGCCGTCCTGGCGGATACGACGCTCCCACCTTGCAACACCCATAGCCAAGATACGCTCTTCTGCTACTCAGGTACCGCCATTATTGTACTGATAGCACTGCACGCACTTGATGCGTGAGTGCCAGGTGTGCCTGCTGTGTCCTGCAACAACCTGACGTTTCAGTGAAGGCTCAATACTGCTGCTCTATTGGCATTGTGAGGTGCTGTGTGTTGCCTGACTTCATCACGTTTGTATGCTTCAGGTGGCAAGCCATCTCTGCTGTGAATAACCATGGACAGTCAGCTGGATGCAGTGCGGCACAGAATATGCAAGGCTGAAGACAAAATAGACAAAATCACGCAGGACCTGGCAGCTGCAGAGCAGGCAGGGAACAAGGGAAAAGAGAGAG
>BDIU01000531.1:0-19773 GCA_002118135.1 Trebouxia sp. TZW2008
GGTCAGCTGCAACTTGTCAGAGTATGTGGTGATGAAACACCTTTGCCGAAATCGGCGCACTGTCGCAGGGTTAGGACCGCCCACCCTCAAGGTCATTGCAGGAGCTGCCCTGCGACAACACCTGCTGAATTGTTGTAAGGCCATCAAGGATGCTTTAGTTGAGCATGATCGGCTATTACAACCAGCTGGTGAGCGCCAATTTTCTTCTTATTTGGTCTATGTTCGCTTCTTTCAACCTGAATGCACCCCAGCTCAGAGTGACTGAGGGTGAAGGCTATCTCAAGCTTCAAAATCAACAAGATTTTGAAAGCTAGTGCAAAATAGAAAAGCACAAGGATGAACATGCTGTGTCTTGCTTTGCACTCAATTTATATTTGCTTGTGACTCTTCCAGTCTTCCATTTCTCAACGCTGCTCTGAGCACGACCAGATGATGTCCATGCGTTTTGCAGGTGTCCAAACAGCAGAGTTGTGGTTCAATGGTGTCCTTGTCAACTTTGACATTGCAGCATTAGGCTTGGGTCAGGCATTCAGCAAAGCAGTGTTTGAGAAGGAAGCACTTTCTGTAGATGATGCAGAATGTGGCATATGTATGGACAGCACTGCGCAGTTGGCAATCGATCCATGTGAACATGAGCTGTGTATAGATTGCCTCGTCACTCTGTGTCAACAGCAGAGCAACCCACCCTGTTGTCCGTTTTGTCGGCAGATGATCTGTGGTGTAGACCAAATGTGATCAATATATGCCTGGTCCCTCAATTGACATGCATACGAAATTAGATCCACTGCAACATACACAGAAACTTTTGAGCTCGATTCAACAAATGCTACAACTTTGCAATGTTCAAAGCCAAGCCAATCTCTACAACCTTGCATGGCTGACCAATCTTTGCCAGAGGCGTCTGTGGATATACATTCCCTCTGAGCATCAGATTCCTGTCTTTCTGGCTGATTCTTCTCTGTTGTTATGCTACCCCAATTTTGGCACCATCATCGGGTCCTTGTTGCAATCAAGTAAAGTGTTTCTGAGGCCAACCCCACATCACCTCTTTATTCCTCAGTCTGCTGATTTGTTTGCTGTGAATTGCATACATGTATCACACATGCAACTCTGAGCCACACCAATGGTTCATCATCCTCCTTGGTGTTGCATATGGCTCCTTCAAATATGGTGACTATTGATGTAAGCCTAATGCGTGTTGTTGGTGCCGTACCACAGCTTGCCAATATGCAGTATAGCAATGAGCAGCGTTTTTTGGTTATGAATAGTGGATTTGAATCTACCACTAGATGGCTCTGGCCCTGGGCATGCCAGGGCCTCCAGGAGTGTATACAACTTGCCATTTCGAAATATCAGAGGTAATTTCACTGATGATTTGCAGTATGTGCACTGAAGCCCTCATTTTGCTTTGCCTCTCTCCTCATGTAAAGGTACTCTGGGCCTGTGGAAACTTTGTGTCACTGTAAGCCTGCTTTGTACCCTGCCTGTTGTGGACGTGAAGTAAGACACAAGCGTCGATCTGGCCCAGTCAGTGACAATTCACCTCTGCAGAGGCGCTGCTGCAGCAACTTGCATGGTCATTCTTTCAAATTCGTCCTGCATCTCAACCTGGGTAACCCCCATCACTGAGGCCACAGGTACAAACATGCTGTACCACTGTTCTGTAGCATCTGCAGCCGACAACATCAATGCCAGAGCAGCGACTTGCTGAGGATGCAGTGGCGACATCCGATCCACGCTTTCAAAAGGATTCAAGGGGATTTCCAGGAGTCTGCTCGAGTCAAGTGGCCTTGCAGGCTTGCTGTCAGGGTTCTCAAACCTAGTATGGCACCCCGAAAAGCCGCCAAATTGGGATGCCGACACACTGGCTGAGCACAGAGCTGAGCACGCTTGAAACAATAAGAACAAGAGAAAGCAGCGGCCCAATTTGCTAAAGCATGGGCATACAACAATGACTGCAGTTTACCAGGCAGATATACAAGGCTCCTGTCAGACCAGCAGCTGCAGGGGTCTGAGGGATGATGTGGTTGCAGAAGGCATACACCTCATTCCTCCTGGTATACAGGAGTACATGTTGCACCTGTCTCTGAAGAACTGCAGCAGGCGCACAGCAGTCAGCAGCTGGCCAGCAGACAGTGAGCATAGCATAAAGAGCACAGGAGCTAAGCAAGACAAGCAGTGTGCAAGCTGCCTGGCACAGGTGTAAGTCAGATGCCTGCCTGCAACTTAAAAGCCAACATAATTGCATGAATGACGGTGACAAGAGCTGGCAGCCTGACTCAACCCTCTGCATGACATAAGGCTGCCCCATACTTGGCACATGTTGCACTGATACAGCTCACACTACAGCATACAATTACCTGCAACCTTCCAAGATGCAGTGCACCGTGAAGCAGACTCGCTACGACCAAGGATGCGAGCATCATACTCAGGATTGTGTGGAACTCACTGCCTGACCTCAACAGATGCTGCTGTTGTGTGATGTGCACCTGTTACTGCCCACATACCCCTGAATGTGTGCTCAACATGCCTGTCAAGTGCCTATATGTAAGTAGACAAGATCAGCACAGGTGTGTGGGTGGTCTGACCTGAGTCTTGAGGGCTGTAAAGGAGAGGGCCCAGGAGGAGGCTGTCAGGTACAGACCATAGACAATGCCAGAGATGAAAACAGCCTTCAGGTTCCAGGCATTGGCGCTGGGGCTGGCCACCACCCGATCCTTGGACAGAGCAATCATGGCACCATCGGTCAAGACAGCCAGCAACACAATCAGCAGGGTTGGGAAGTACCTGCAGAGCACAGGGAAGCTCAAGTCATTGACGAAACACCAGCATACAAGAAAGCAGCTGGCTCTGCAAGAAACACTATTCTTCCCAAGGGCCCTTTCAGATGCGCAATTGCATACTTTTGTCAGAAGCCCAGATGTCTGTTGTTTTACACAGATGAGCTGGCTGCAGTTGGTGCATTCGTTTCACAAAGCATACATGGCACCATAATTGAGCAATTCAGACCATGCTGAATGACAACCTCATACCGCTGTCATTGCAAAGGCAGGCGTAGTCCAGTGGATGCTGTTGCAGAGGCTTACCAGTTGTAGATGATGGTGAGGAGGCCAAAGGTGAAGCAGATATGGGAGGTCATGGCCACGATTTACTTGGCGTATGTTGTCATGCGCTGGGAAATCTTTCTGGCACCAATGACGGCAGACACGATGGTGAACAGACCAGGCTTGGTCAGCACAATGTCAGCAGCACCAAGTGCAACATCGACGGCACCTGAATGATGAATGTCGTGTGTGAGGCCTGAATGCAAAACAGATTTTCGTAATGGCCACCCCGAGCCTGCTGCCAAGCTTGTCATTCTGATCACTGCCTGAACCTTGCCAGCTTCTGTAATCTGACTCTGACTGACACAGACAATGGAACCATCAATGAACCAAAGCATGGCAGTGATTGCAGGCACTATAACTCAAGCAATTTGCATGGATACTATGGGCTTCACAAGCAGAAGCATGGGACATTGCAAGCAGAAGTTGTGCAAGCTGCATTCTTTGCAAGGTACATGTGCATCACATGCATATAACATCATCTGCGAGAAGCACGCATAGCTTTCATCAGGGCAGGAGAGCTCACCATCCACAGCAATACCAACATCGGCCTTCTTGAGGGCAGGGGCATCATTGACACCAGCACCGGTCATACCCACCATGTGGTGGGCTTTCTGCAGCATCTCGACAATCATAAATCTGTGCCCGGGGTACACCTCAGCAAAGCCGTCTGCCCTCTCAACCAAATTCCCCACACTGTGGAAGCCTTCAGGCAGACCTTTACCCTCCTTGGCCTGCAGTGGCACACAACAGCAATGAGATGCATGCGAAAATAAATTCATATGTAGCAAATTTGACTGTGTCTAAAACAAAATACGACAACTTGACCATGTTTGCCTCAAATTTGACAAAAGCTGGACTAGGAGTTCTGAGGACCTCATAGCGGAAACACCTACAATGATCTGACAAGGTGCAAATGCCCGACTGCAGAAAGGTAGAAGTCATGCGTGTAATTGATACAGGGCGTCATGCAGCTTGTATGTGTCTGCATATGGCAGCACTGTACCTGTGCTCTCATATGCAGCTGCTCTGCAACGTGAGAGGTTGCAAGGACGCTGACAAGATTTCAGTGTTGAAAATGTTGGTGCCCATGCCCAGCTGCTTGGCAGTCTCCCTACCAATCAGGGCCTGATCTCCTGTTGTCATCTTCCTTGGTAGATCCTGCATGTAAACAGAACTAACCAATCAGAAGGACCATGCATACGCATGGTAATTTTGGGGCCCTTGCCAGAAAAGTCTATGATAGCGCCAAATTTGCACATCAACATGTCATCACCAAGTGTCATTGCCGTTCTTGATTGGGTCTGCTGTTGGAGCTGTATGGACTTTTCTGGCAAGCTGCCTTGTGCACGCGCTGCATGACAATGTCACACTTACAAGAGAAGCAGCGTATGTCGACCTCAATCTTGATCTTGCTGCTGAAAATGGATCTCAAAAACAGTGAACATAAGGCACTGCAGCAGGATGTCACCTTTTGGATGCACCGGCGGATGGTCTCTCCTGTATCATGGCGAGGTGGGTCATGTAGGGGCAGCAAGCTAACAGCTTCCCACTGGATGCCATTAATGGGGCCGTCAGCACTGCCCTTGGCAACATCCAGAGTGCAGAAACCTCGGCTGGCATACTCTGTGATCTTGTGAATACCGCCTCGGGTGATTTCGCTGGCGTTTCTGGCCTTCTTGTTGACAATCTGCACCCATCAATGCTCTGCGTCTTGACTATAAGCCACAGTACATGGCTAACAGGTCTGCTAGTGAGTGAGCGGGCAAGTCCAGTCACTTCAAGCCATTGAAGCAGGCAAGCTCTGCAACCACCTTTTGCACAGCTAAAGTTTTCTTTTGCACAGATGAAATCTTCGTTTGCACAGCAACTATCATTACGGCAAGCGTTAGACTGGGAATGTTAAAGTATGAAAGAAACGAAAATTCAAGAAAAGTCTATGCCTTTCGGCTTCATAAAGGGAGCCTCTGTACCCAGAGGCAGCCCGAGATGTTCAAGTGTGCTGTTAGGATTTCACCATTACGGTCAAGCCATTCATGAACACTCTATGACAGCTGTGCATAATAGTCATTTGCCGCTGCCTTTTACTACCCCACTGCAGTTTAGTCAGGCCTCAGCGGCCTCTGGAGCGCTACATAAATAGGCCTTGACTCTTGATTGAATACACAGTTCACTAGGTGATCCGCTTGTAATACACCGTTGTGTCATTAAAACAAGTCTTGCACAGTCTTGTTTAACAGTTTACCAGGCCAGGTAATCGCACTATCTAGGTGTGACCATGGTATAACCTTACTTTGAGCTACCATGGTAACCAAAATTGATGGCTTGATAATGCCCTGTACATCACTGGTAACAACAGGGCATGGGTAAACCAGCACACATGGCACCACCATTCCAAAGGCAGGTGCCATTTACACAGTTTGAAATGTCTGCAAAAAGGTCTGAGCAGATGCTGCTACACTTGAATAAGAAACTGTGCCATTGACATCTCGCGAGCACAGTCCATTTATACTGATGCATAAGGGTCCCTATTTGTGTGATATAGATCAGTCAAGCATGGTGCCAACAACAGTGACTGATTGAATGTCCCAATCAAGGTGCCAAGTGTAACTCCAATGTATAGCAAAATGAGGCAAGCTAGAAACACCAAAGACAACATATCAAAGAAACTTGATGTCAGTGCTTTTCCCAATGCAATTGTTGCAGAGGTGAAGACACCTAGTGGAAATATAAAACCCCAGAAGCCCATATTGAACTGTAATCGTCCATAGGTAGCTCTGGTAAGGACAGAATAAACGCCATGCACAAGCCACCAAAGGCCAAACCCCCAAAGCATGATCCCCGCTATACAGGAATTGACAAAAATGATTTCACTAGCTGCGCTTTGACCCAAAAAACCTGTGTCTTTGAATGCAACCTTGCCCGCTTGCGAGAGCTGTATAAGGCCATATGTACCCTGACCAAGCGGACCTAATGGGAGGAATGCAGACACAACAACCTCAGAATCAGGCAAATGATGAATGACTAACCTATGAAAGTAGAGAGCCATGATCAAAAAGGAGATGCACATCCCAATTCCCCACAGGACGTATGAAACAGCAGCAACAATTACAGCAGACTCAGGTTGCAAAATTGTGGCAAGCAGACCTCCAGACGCTGCTACAACAACTGTGGGAACCACCGGTAGAAGCCATGCTCCGGTCATCTTTTCAAGGCTGAGGTTGTGAAGCTGAAACATCAAGAAAGGGACGCCAAAGCAGGTCATCACAGACAACACAACATCAATCCACCACAGAGACTGTGCAACAATTTTGGCCCATCCACCATACAGCGGCACTGCAATCAGCACGGTTGCATTGATGATGGTTGCCAGTCCCATGGGAATGGTTCCCAGAAACATGCTCTGAGCTGAATGTTTCAACAATCGCTGTATGACAAAAGGATACAGCGTGTATCGGGCAGCACTAACCCCAAGAAAAAGTACAAAGAGGCCACAGTTGATGAGATATATTGCTGCTGCAATTCCATCCATGCCGTGAAATTTGTGAGGCGCTGTATGAAGGAGTATTGACAAAATCCCTGTGCCCATGTTGACAGAGAACCAAGAAGGTGTGAAGTTTAGCACAGCAGTGCCAAGCGAAGTTCTAGGCAGCCGCTTTTCGGGGACGCTCGTTGGCAAAGAGCTACTGTCCCCTTCGTTGACAGGCATCAGATCAGCGAGTCAAGCGACAGTGATTGAAGCCACCTACGGAGAAAAACACACTGTATGAGCTGACTTCAGGATGTGTCTCGGGCACAGACTCATACAGATTACCTGAAAAAGGGCAAAACACGCTTGAAATCTGTTTGAACGATTTCGAGTAGTCTAGCTTAGGGTAGTGCCTATACATCGACGAGTCTTTAACCCGAGGTCCGACCCGGCGTGCAGAATAGCAGAAGGTGAAAGCTTCTCATCCTTCGAGCGGTCCATTAGGACGGAGCACCAGCCGATGCCAAGTCCACGAGCAACCCCCGACTTGCTGAACCAGAACAGGGTTCTGTGGCAGGGTTTAGGGTTTACACTTAACTTCTGTCACGCATTGGCTTTGGTACCAAATCCACGCTATCAGTCCTGTGAGCAGCATCCTCCCAAATCTATCCCGTCTGAAAGAGAGGTTTGCATCCTTTGGACAAAGTAACAATGTATGAGGCGTTACTGACGGGCAAATCGGGCATTCAGGCTTACTTTCCAGTGCAAAACAAATCCTGGCAAGAGGCTTGCAAGGCCTTGCAATTGCGCATGCGCACCAAGTCCAGCACACCATGTAGTGATGCATGTGGATTTTAGACATGTGGTCAAAGATGCATGTCTCAATCACGCACTGGCTTCACAGAGCTCATGGCAATTGCAAAGACATGCAGGTTGGCTGTGTAACACACTAAGCATTTGCATCACCAGAACTTACTACACAATGGTTTACAATCGGCATTTCTGTAGATGCACGCGTGTAAAATCTTGCAGATCCAAAGTCACGGGCACCATGCAGTCTCTTCTTGCAGTTGTGTATGACAATTGCAGTTTGATGCATATGACTACGCATGACACCATAAAATGCAAAGGTGTGTGTGCATCAAAGGGTTCCTTAGACAACCGCTGTGTCACCAGAGCAACTCTTGCACAGTCTTGTTTAGCACCCATTTATAGGTCGAGCAAGTACGCCTCGACATTATGGAAAGTTGTGCATGTCTAGGTCGTGTGACTGCAAATGCAGTAATTTGACGTGTTGCTGAGCCAATTGTTGAAGGTGCCCGTGCGTTTTGTATCGACAACGTTGACCAACATCCTGATTGCCACACTTTACTTTAGCTAGGTGTGCTGATGCTACCACTTCAGCTAGGTGTGCTCAATGCAACCACTATGGCTGACTAATGGCTACACGCAACACGATCCAAAGTTCATGCGATTACAGATGCATTCAACAGCACCATTCGCCACAACTTCTGACTTGTCACTTCGCAATGTGGCTATAGTTTCCCATTGTTACGCCATAGCTCCCTGCCTCCCCATACTGAGGTGAAGGTGCAGTGGCTGCATTGGGGTGACATGTCCGCGTTCGAAGTGCTCATTTTTGCTGCTATTATCCATCGTCAAATCCCAAGACAAAGCTTCTTGGCAGATTGTTGCCTATCACTGTAGCACCACACATTGTACTTAGTTCACGGTCCCAGGCAATGTCTTGCTTGCATGCATTGCTGAAAGGCACTCCTGTTTCAGGCAGGTGAATCTTGGAACTTTGCATGGCGCTTCCTCTACTATTTCACTTGACATCAATGACGGTCTCACTACTTTTGACGCAGCTCACACTGTCCCAACACAGCTAAATGAACCAAGTTATGGCAGTCGCCATGTTGCTCACATGTTAAGCAAACCCTTGAGGTATTCATGAATTGCCCCAAGATGCAGTGTCGCAGGCTTAGCTTGCAGCTAAGATTGCACAAGAATTCTGCAGACAATTTACTTCGATGATTTGGATGGATGGTCAACATGGATGAGCAAGCACTGCTGGCTAGCACAATCCTAGTGTGACGAACAGTGCTACAGTGTACCAGTGGTATGAATCACTCAAGCAACGATATATGGCAAGCTACTTCTCAGTAGCGAGTGCTAAGTCCATTTTGCTTGGTCTGACTCGAACTCCAATGCGGTCAAGAGCGCGCAGCCGCCTTATCCATGCGTTGCTTCTCCGAGATAGCCTGCTCTCGTGTTTCAGGGTCGGTGACGCACTTTGGCTGGGTATCCGAAAGATCTTTTTTGATTTGCAGTTGGTAAAGTCCCCATGCAGCGAAACCGACGCAGGATAGCAGAAGTGGGACGAACTTCTTTGTACGTTGGGCCAGATCGGGCTTCGAAGTGGTTCGCATGTTGGCTGCAGGGTCGAAGCACGTTGTTAAAATTGAATTGAGGACAATCAGAGCATAACACGCTTTAGCCAAGACCAGCGTGTGAGATGCGAGACGAAAACTGGTTCAGCCGAAAGCTTTCGCCACAAACCAAGACGGGAGCGGCTTCAGGCGAAAAGCCGAATGGTCATTAGGGTATGGTGATATCCTAAAGCAGCCACGGCCCTTCAAGCAGCGCTTTCAGAAAAGTCTGCACAACGCTGATGCATTGCAAAGAGAGCCTTTTGTGCCATTTTGACAGCAAGCTCGGGAGGCCTTGCTCAATTCCAGCTTGAAGTAAAGGAGGTCACGCCATTACAGAATGCCCATCAGTTTAGCCTGTAACGAAAAGGATGATGGCCGATGTAACTCAGCTAATTGTAGAGCCCATATACAACTAGCGTTGCTACGAAGCCGGTCTCAAAGCAATTAGCTTCACTATGTAAATTGCTCTGGTTTTGGGTCAGAGTGTGAGACTCATTCGGTTTGTCCAGTTGATGACTCTGAGTCAGATAACAATGAGAGATATCAAGGTATGTGCCATGCTAACATCATCATGATCATGATATCACCCACAATGTGAAGCTGACGTGAAAAAGATATAACAAGAGGGTCATGGCTTTATTGGGTGATTGTAGCAGCATGTGGTGTTGATGCTTGTGATTGTTGCAAAGCACATCGCAAGGTTATAGCCAATTTGTCATATACAATTTCAACATGCAAGCAAAGGTTCAACATGTACCTGATGCTGTGTATCATTCCTTGTTTATGATTTTGCTCTCTTTGCTCATGCCACTTCCAACACTTTTGAGGCGGTGGCATGTCTTGAAGAGCTCTGTCTCAGTTGGGACTTCGCCAACATCTTGTGGTCTGAACCCCATGTAACGCTCAAATGCTATGGCGACTAAGGGCCAGACATGTTTTGCAGAATTCAGACAGCATTCAGATACCTTTGCAATACATTGAGGCATGACCTCGAACTTCCCAACAGCCTTTACCCAGCCGTGATGTTGCTACTGAGCAGCATTGCTGCTGTTTTTCAACTTGAATCGACGTGGTGCCAAGCCTTTTGAAAGTTTGACTGTGTTATGCTGCATGCAAAATTTGTCAAAAGTTTCTTGTTTCAAATTTGCTCTTATGAGCTTGGACAAGATCTAAATCTAGATGACACCAAATAGGAGACCAGAAGAATGCACAAGCAAACATTGCTGAAATTGAGAAGCCATTATAGGCTGCGGGGTGCGCGCAAAGTGATGCCCAGGCACAAGGGTGCTATTGTTGTGCATTTTGGCAATTCATGTCTGACCATGCTTGGGTTGAGCAATACGAGTGCAAAATAAAAATTGCTCTCGTATCGTGACCTCATGCTGCATGACGTAGTGCAATCTTGTCGTCAATATATGCAGGTGCTAAGTTGTCTCTTCGGCTCGCTTAATGCTGCTCTGCATGTCTCGAGTTGAGCTAGGGCAATTGTGAGCATAAATTGTGCCTGCCTGTCTGAATTTGAGCTAGGCAAATGGGAGCACAAGTTATGATTGAACTGCTCTTTCACTTTATGGCCACAACAGAGCCAGCCTGTGTGTCGGACATGCAAGTGTATCTCGGTTGGCAACAACTCCAATGCAGCATGAGGCAGGCAGACAAGTGGGCATGCTTTTCATAAAACAGAATCTCTTTTGGGATTGACATGCTTTCGTCAGATTTGGTTGTGTAAACCCGATTGCACCTAATCTTAGCACGCTAGTATCTAGCAATTGCAAGTGCACACATTGGAGCATTGGCATGACAGTGTTTGTCTCGTAAGATCGAACATTCAGTCCATGTGTAAGTGTGACCCACAAAGCAATGACCCACAAAGAAATGATGCTGAGATAACATCTTCAGTAAATTAACATCTATAAAATAACAGATAGCCCACCAACACAATCACGAGCACTAGATACTATCCGCTACAACAAAAGTCCTTTCTCAGGAAATGTCTGCAGCGTTACAACAAGCTGCATTCCTAGTTCAGATTCAGACAAGCATTTTGATATGCAGCTAAGGTATTGAAAAACAAAGGTCACTAAATTGAGTTGCTTGTGCTAGTCAAGCCACGACTCTTATCATGTACTTTGGTGTTGCATCCAGAGGCAATCCTTGCCAGTTTTGCTGATCCCTAGCACATGTTGCATTGGAAGTTGCATGGGTTTAGACTCATAAAAACCATGCAGATTTAGACTCCAGACGCACTCTCACTTCTTCCACGGAATGTAACGGAAGCAATTCCCAGCATACTTGGCTTTGTCACCAAGCTCTTCCTCAATGCGCAACAGCTGATTATACTTTGCTAGGCGTTCCCCTCGACAACATGCTCCTGACTTGATATGCCCCGTGGCAAGACCCACAGTCAGATCAGCAATAAAATCATCTGTGGTCTCTCCCGACCTGTGACTTGTGAAGACTCCCCATTTGGCATCTTTGGCAAGTTTAACTGCCTACATCAAACAACCAATACAATCAAGCTCTAGTAGTTGTAGCTGCAATCAGTGTAAAATCCGCGAGGGTGTCTGCAGCAATGAAGATCGCAGAAATCTCCAAGCTTTTAATGTACAGCATGCTATGCATAGACCACATGTGCAGTACGTTATTATGAAGCAAAAAAGCCATTCCAAGCTTGCGCTTGGAAAATATTGTTATGCTGGTTGGAAACTAGTCATCCTCAGAGATGCGATGTTTAGTGCATATACCTTGAAGCATAGTGCAGTGGGTGTGCAGCTAACATCCTCAAAACAAGCTGCAACACTAGCATCATCTACACTCATTGCAACGATTGCCTAGGGCCTATGTCATCCTGAATTGTGTCATGCACAGTGCTGCCCCTAGAAGAGGTCCCAATGCAGTGCAGTGGCAGTGCATAGCTTGTGGCAGTTTTGGGATGGCACTTGTGATGGCAAGGGGAAAGAAAGCTTTTGGACAAAAGGTGCCTCAAGACCTAACCCCATTAGCTCTCCATTCTATTTTTGACAGTTTACCAAAGTATGTCATGCTTCATCATCAGTCTATTGTGCACCTTGTGAGCACGCAAGTTGTGATGTTGCCATGGCTCAAAGGTCCAAGATGTTACAGGACAGCATCAGGCAAGAACACTTTTGTAGCACCTGCGTTGCCATGTTTTTGAGACATGTGCTTGATCCCACTTTGTATGGGGGGCCCTTGAGAAAGCAAAAGATGGGAGAAGATGGCTACCTTGATAGACTCAGTGACAGTTCCAATTTGATTGACTTTGAGCAAAACGGCATTGGCAGCCTTCTCTGCAATCCCCTTCTTGATGCGCTCTGGATTTGTGCAAAACATGTCGTCCCCCACTACCTACAACGCACACAAGTGCTATGTCAAGGGCTTGCAATTTAGCAGCCAAAGAACGCTGAGCAAGCAGGCCCTCTGCAAAAACATGTTAGACTTTTATACGTGCAGATGCAAGGGGCAGGCAAGCAAAGCAGCACATAGCAGCTCAGTTGCAGAGAAGACTGGTGAGCTTGAGACCTGTAGCAGGTTAAGCGTTTCAGGACATCAAAGCCAAGGCAAAGAGCAAAGCCAAAGCTGATCAAGCATGAAATGCACAAACAACATCTATTCAAGTCTTTGGTGAACATCTGTACAGTTCTTTGGTTAGTCAATATGACCTCAACATCAACATTAGAGGTAAACTTTGCACATGGATCCCAGTCGTCTTCTGCAAAGGGGTCTTCCACTAGAAGAATGTCATATTTCTTCAAATATGACATGTAGAGCTCCTGCATTTGGTCCCTGCAAGCACGAACAGCTTGTCATTGGGGCATTGAAGTAAAGGGTTCAAAACAGATGCAATTTGAGATCCATTTTCAACACAGTAGGAAAAATGATGGCAAAGCGCAATGCAGACCAACAGGACTTGGCACACAGGCAACTCCTGCTGCTGAAACACATGAACGCACATGTTTGCAAACATCAAGCCGGCTGAAATATCATGTCTGAGTACAGCCTGGAACAAAATTTCAAGCGCTAAGTGCCTTGCGCTGCAAATAATGCATGCACAAACCGCGAGCACTTGCGGTCATTGGGGTTTTCTGACTTGAAGCCAAGGTTGTAAGTTCCGCTTCTGCCATCAAAGAATTCTGAGGATGCGGAGTCAAACGCAATATGCACCTTGTCTTTGAAACCCGCCTCCTGCATGTCAAGGCACTCATACAACAGGTACACAAGCATTTGTTCCCTACATACATCAATCTCATATGCAGTGTCACACTGCCATACAGCACAGGATCATATCTCAAGTCAGCTCTGTTTCATAATATGACCTGAAGCAGATGCATCTAGCAAGCCAAACCACTGCTTTGCAACAAAATGGCTCAAGTAGCATTGAACAAGGTCAAGAGACACGAGCAAACAAACGTGATTTCTTGCACTGCAAGAAACAAAGCCAAAATGAAGCTTTACTCATATCTGCAGCTGCATTCAGCTCGTTCTGCACAACCAGGCAATGGGCAGTAGTGGGTGAATGCATGGCCGATGTGCACCATCGAATGCCTGCACAGCGCCGTGTTTCACCTCAATTGCCAATGTGAGCAGATTAAAAGCTTGATCTGCACTGTTAAGGGGGGGTGCAAAACCACCTTCATCCCCTACATTTGCAGCGCCTGACCCATACTTGGCTTTGATCAGTGTCTTCAGCTTGGAATATGTTTCAGTAGCCATCAGCATCGCTTCTGTAAAACTTGCAGCACCAACAGGCATAATCATGAACTCTTGAAATGCCAGCTCATTGCCAGCATGGACTCCACCATTGATGACATTCAGGCAGGGCACTGGCAGCACCTGCATGAGTTCATTTGCAGGAGTTCATACTCCAAAACAAAATGCTGGATGTTCTGCTGAGGCAAGACAATGTGCCACAGACTCAAGCTGCAGCACCAGGCATGCTGCTTGCTGGGATGATGCCCCTGAGCTTTGCTCAATGCTGCACAAGGAGCTCACCAGATTTGAGTTGCCAGCTAGACTTGCAATGTGCTGATATAACGGGAGCTTTTTGGCTGCAGCGCCTGCCTGCATATAGGGTGAAGAGTTCTTGTGTTCAGTCCCAGCTAGTTTTGCTACAAGTCAGGCTGCGCTTTATTGCTTGGTGCCCATGAACAAGTTTGCAAAGCTCACCCTGCAAACAGCAAGAGATACACCTAAAACTGCATTTGCTCCAAGCTTTGACTTATTACTGGTCCCGTCCAGGTCGAGCAGCTTCTCGTCGACTAGAGATTGCTGGGTTGTGTCCATTCCCTGCACGAAACAGATGCGGCATTCCGATGCAAGCTTTCCCTTCACAACAATTTTGGCCGGCTGACTGGCATCGTGCTAGCTACCCTCAAGCCTGGTGATGCCTGCCTGGTGATGCCTACCGCGATTCCAGGCCCAAGGACGTCGTTGATGCTTGCCACAGCTTGAGTGACGCCCTGTCCATTCCAAGCTTGACCACCGTCACGGAGTTCATGGGCCTCATGAATGCCGGTAGAAGCCCCACTGGGTACAGCTGCTCTGTACAGGCCGAATTCAGTTTGCAGGTCGCACTCGACCGTTGGTTTTCCACGAGAGTCGTATATGGTCCTTGCAACAACAGATATGGCGCTCATGCTGGAGGTGCCAAATGTCAGTCTACCCGATCGTTCACTGTTGAGGCACCGTAGGATCTACACAATAGGATCTGCACAGTACCGAGTCGACATGTGATCGAGACCATCATTTTTGCCAGGAGAAACGTCTGCAAGTAATACCATGAGCTCAAGTGCCGAAGAACAGCCTTCAAAACCCGACAATGCCAAGGCGCAGCCGCACTCCCGTCATGTATGGGATCATCTCACGCACCATCACCACAAAGCCACGACAGACAACAGTACCTCCGATCGGGTGGCGGCAGAACACGAGCAGCGAGTCCAGGCAAGCTCCTGTATACATGGCAGGCATCGCTTGTCTGCAATATGACCCATAAATCAAGACTATTCGCAGGAAGCAGAGGAAGACCCAGCTCCCTGGGTGGTGAAAGGAGGCGCTGTTGGGGGTGCTTTTGGCGCTGCAATTGGCGCTCTGGTGGACGTCCACAACAACAAGAAATTAGTAGATCAACTAACAACTGCAGCTGAAGAGCATGCTGCAGCAAATCAGAGGCAGCACACAACCGATGCCACCATGGACCTAATATCAGAACCTGAAAAGCCTAGCAAATGACCTGCCTTCTTCAGTGAATTGTTGTCTGCTCAGGCCAATCTGCCAACCTCAGCCTCTAATCCAAACTGAATACGGACGTGCAGCTGATGTATCAAGAGCAACTGTAGACATCTGAAAGAGAGGATTGTGGTTTTGGTTTGAAATGTATGTGGCTAACAAATGGTGAAATGCTCAATGAAGCATTGTACAGGGCATCAGACTTCAATTGTTGATTGCTTTGCATATGGACTGCACGTGCTGCCTGCTGGATATCATGCAGTGCTTTACAAAGATGTAGGTACATATGTTGTTGGGTCATTTGAAGGGGACCATCCATGCCATGCAACACCTTGCAATGTAACGATTGGTTTCAGCCTCCAGCCTTCATACCATATAATGTATAGTTGCTTGTTTGCTTCAGTTTCATGCAGAAGTAGGTCTGTGCAAGCTCAAGCTGTTTAGAGGCGCCTGACATAATAGATGCAACAAGGGCAGGCTATCTGCTCTAGACAAGAGAGTATAGGTAACCCAATCGGCAGCTAAAAAGATTTCAGTATAGTTGCGTGAGCAAGAGTGAGTTATTGAGTAGCACCAAGGGTGCGATGACTTTGTAGGGGTCATGCAGGTACCTGAGAATTTGGCCAGGCATAAGTGTGCAGCAAATAATTAAGTTCATCTCTGGCACAGCATCTTTCAGCATTTAGTGAGAGAAGATTCCAATATCTTGCACAGCATAGAGTCTAACTGCATTTGCTCTTATGGGACAGCCCTTCATGACATTGCATACCAAATTGTACCTCCTGGCCTAAAATTAATTGTGCAGCATTGATATTGCTTTGCGCCACTCAGCTAACGTGGACATATGTTTTTGCTGTTGAAACAGGTGCCTTTTGTGTCATCTGTTCGTCCATGAATGTTTTGTATGGCTTGAAAACACATTATTGTGAGTCACAGCTGCAGACTCCTAAATTGTAGGTAAACCATCTTGCATGATACCATGCTGTGACTGGCCACAACAGAGCCCTGCCTCACCCATGCTTGTTCGCCAGGAATGCTTGGCAGCCGCACTAGCTGCTCATAGCACGTGTGCCACTGTGACCATTCCCAAGCTGTGCTGTTTCAAGGTGCAAACATTCACTGTTGACTGCATGTGGGGATCAAATTGGTTATGACAATCAGCGTGCAGGGTGTGACCAGCAAGTTTTGGAGCAGCTCGTGAAGACCCTCTGCAACACGTTTCATTTCGTAGACATGTCTGACGCTTGTTGAACATAACGGCGTCCGGTTGGCCCTTGATCATTCGGTATGGCACCCATTGGATGTACTGCCAGAAAGTAGGGGAGCAGACTAGGGCAAAGACTTGTTACAGATGCACTTGTAATGCACCAATGACACAAGTCTCACACCGTTATTTTTAGAGCAAGATATATTCACGCTGGACATGTCAAGTTGCCGGATATGTCACCTAAGTCGCTGTCCATGCATCTTGTAACAAGGGCTTGCAGTCAGACTGCTGCTCCATTCAGCCATTCTGACAGCAACAACTTGTTTGCTTGAATCTCAGCTGTGTGATTCTCTTTTTTAACATAGCTCGACCAACATCTTGCTGCATTTTTGTAAGCCTTTTGTGGTCTAACAAGCACAGCTGCAACGGTTAATGGGTGCAGCCTAGCCGACATGCATTGCTGATATGTGCAGCTGAGCTGACATGCAAGATCTGCTAAATGTAGTCAGGATCACGTGCAAGGTCAGCTAGAGGCAGCGAAAATGACATGCAAATCTGACTAGCACAGCTGAGCTGACATACAGAACAGACAAAATTGACATGGAGACAGGACCTGCTGTGTTGTGCGATGGGCTATGCCATAAGTTTGCATGGGCTGTGGGTGCCAATGTCGGTGTTGCTCACATGTTGCGCTATCTGGCTTGCCAGTCAGCAGACAACCTTCCAAGCAAAGATCACTTTCTTCAGGCACTCCTGGTGATCACTGTGAAAAGAGCAGCATTGCTTGCAGCTGCTGGTGTGGCCACAAGGTGGCTACTTAGAAGTTGCGCATAGTGATTGTTGACAGAGAGAATAATTGAACAACATTCAAGACGCACCCAACGCAAGTCATCTAGGTTATTAGGAGTACAGATTGTATTGGCGAGCACGTCGTGTCTGGCTGGCTCGAAGCCCCGTGGTGCTCTTGTTTGTCGGCATAATCGGAGAGCATCTAAGCTTAACAGGCAATGATCTGTTTGTCAGACAACAGCCAACTCTGCTCGAAAGGTGTTCCATGATCTAGAATGTGTTGCGCCAGCCAATGCGTCTGTTGGCATCGCAATTCCACGGCTGTCGGGGTGCTATGATAGATTGAGAGAACCCTAACAGCAAGGCCACTTGACGCGAGCAGAATTCCCTTGAACCCCTTTTGAAAGCGTGAATCAGATGCCGCCACTGCATCCTCAGCAAGTCGCTGCTCTGGCGCTGATGTTGTCGGCTGCAGGTGCTACAGAACAGTGGTACAGCATGTTTGTACCTGTGGCCTCAGTGATGGGGGTTACCCAGGTTGAGATGCAGGACGAGTTTGAAAGAGTGACCACGCAAGTTGCTGCGGCAGCGCCTCTGCAGAGGTGAGTGTTCACTGACATCGGGCCAGATCGACACTTGTGTCTTGCTTCATGTCCACAACAGGCACGGTACAAAGCAGGCTTACAGTGACACAAAATTTCCACAGGCCCAGAGTACCTTTGCATGAGGAGAGAGGCGAAGCAAAATGAGGGCTTCAGTGCACATACTACAAAGCATCAGTGGATTTGCCTCCGGTACTTTGAAACGGCAAGTTACATACACTCCTGGATGTCCTGGCACGCCCAGGTCTAGTGGTAGATGCAACTCAACAATTCATACACAAAAGACGCTGATCAATGCAAGGAGATGAGACGGCTTGTGACGCTGTACTGCATATTGGCAAGCTGTGGTTCAGCGAACAACACGTATTAGGCTCACATCAATAGTTACCATATTTTCAGGAGCCACATGCAGCACCAGGGAGGACGTTGAATCATTGGTGTTTTTCAGACTTGCATGTGTGATGCATGTATGCGATTCACAGCTTGAAATCAGCAGACTGAGGAAGAAAGAAGGGGTTTGGGGTTGGGCTCAAACACTTTACTCCATTGCATCAGGTACCTGGTGATGGTGCCAAAATTGTGGTCGCGTAACAACGAACAATCAGCCAGGAAGACAGGTATCCGATGCTCAGAGGGAATGTATGTCCACGGATGCCGCTGGCAAAGATTGCTCGGCCATGCAAGATTTTACAGGTTGGCTCAGCTTTCAACACTGCAAATTGCAGCATTTGTTACGTCCAGCCCAAAAGTTCTCTGTCTGTTGCAGTGGATCTTATTTTGTATGCATGGCAATTGAAGGACCAATCATGTACTGATCTCATTTGGTCACAAACTTGCTACACCACAGATCATCTGCCGACAAAACGGACAAGAGGGTGGGTTGCTCTGCTGTTGACACAGAGTGACAAGGCAGTCTGTACACAGCTCATGTTCACATGGTTCAATGGCCAACTGCGTAATGCTGTCCATACATATGCCACATTCTGTATCATCTACAGAAAGTGCTTCGTTCTCAAACACTGCTTTGCTGAATGCCTGACCTAAGCCTAATGCTGCAATGTCAAAGTTGACAAGGACACCGTTGAACCACAACTCTGCGGTCTGAATACCTGCATAACGCATGGACATGATTTGGGCTCAGAGCAGCGTCAAGAAATAGAAGACCGGAAGAGTCACTAGCAGAAATAACTGCAAAAGTCCGAAACAAGACACAGCATGTTGATTCTTTGCGATTTTATATTTTGCACAAAGTTTGAAATCTTGTTGAATTCGAAGAAAGATTTTGACCATGACAAACATGAAAACGTCAATCCATACTACAATGGTGTGCTGGATGCGAAAATTGCACACGCTGCACATGAAACAGGCATGACAGTTGCTGGGATTTTTGTTATGACATGCACATTTGACAGCTCCGCATGCAAAACGAGGAGCTGACTAACAAAATTGTGAAGAGACACTGAAATGCAGGTAAACAGGAGATGTGTTGAGCAGTCATGAGCCAACTTCACATTGGGGCCGTACGTTGGGTCATTTCATTCTGTGTAACAAGTCTCAGTGGCATTAGATCAATTTCTCTACTACTCAAAAAGTTTTCCTTGACAGGCAGCAGGTGTGGCATGGTATGGCTAGAAGCACTGCTTGAGATAGCCTTGACACTCAGTCACTCTGAGCTGATGTGCATTCAGGTTGAAAGAAGCGCACATAGACCAAATGAGACGAAAATTGGCGCTCACCAGCTGGTTGTGGTTGGTGATCATGCTCAACAAAAGCATCCTTGATGGCCTTACAACAATTCAGCAGGTGTTGTCGCAGGGCAGCTCCTGCAATGACCTTGAGAGTAGGCGGTCCTAACCCTGCAACAGTGCGCCGATTTCGGCAAAGGTGTTTCATCACCACATACTCTGACAAGTTGCAGCTGACC